>JAHREE010000567.1:736541-804872 GCA_033628505.1 Tringa tobata
AGGAGTGGGGGCTGGATGGAGCAGTTACCCCTCAGGGAGTGTCAACCAAGCCACACCTTAGTGATAGCCATGTCCTGGCAAGACCCTCTGGAAGGTCTTCAGCAAGGGTGCTCCACTGTGATGTTTGACTTAGCCAGACTTCTGGGTGGATTCTGAAGGGATCCCTCCACATCCTCTGTCCCCGATGCAAGTACATAATGCAAGTGCATTGTCCAAGTACACGTGTTAAAGTCCCCGGAACAGCAGTTTTGAAGCAGACCAGATTGGCCAATTCCAGATAATTTCTTTCTGTCTCTGTAGGAACAGTGAACTTTGTACTTTTTTTGGTTTAATTCTTTCCCGTTTATTTATCCAAACAGTGCAGTCCAGTGTAATTGGATGTGACTAAGGGCAAGGAGTCAGCATTCACATGTAGAGGATTTCAGTTGGTGAATTTCAGTTGTGGGAAAAGAGGGAGAACTAACAGTTCTGGCAAATCAGGGACTACTCCCTCTTTCCTCAGCATGGCACCCAGCTTTGCTATCCCTGAACTGCGAGCGTGCAAACAGAGTGCTCTCCTGCTTCTACCCTGGATGCTGACTTGCCTGAGTATATTTGGCATTGAACATGTCATGGCCTGTTTTACAGTTGATATTGGTGTGTTATTTTCCTGGGATCAATGAGCTCTATTCATTGTAATCGATAGATTACATGAACAATACAGTTTTCTTATTGCTGTCCAACCTCTCTCACTCTCTGTTTTGGTCAAAATAAGGATACATCTGGGTTTGTATTGTGAAACTTTTCTTTGACCTTACTCAAATTATGGTAATAGAGACTGCACTTTTTAGACATTTTCAAATATGCATTTCTCGGGGAACTATGGGAAAGAGTTCATTGAACTGCAAAATGCCTGTGCATACACTGCTATTGTCTTTAATTTTCACTGGACTGTGTGGAAGTGATTATTTAGTGACTGCCAGAGCTACATGTTTTTTCTGAAAGTATTTAAGGGGTACTGAGTGATATGAGGCCAGTAGTCTCACTCAGTGGCATTGTCTGTCTACCGACACCTATTGTTGGCTCCAGAAAAATATTGTCAGATGCTGCTGGCCAGGCTGGGCTTCAGCCTGTTACTGCAACACCTGTCAGAAATCATTAGCTAGTGATCTGTTTGACTAATGTTCCAGTTGATTGTCTGATTCATGTTCAAGATCTGTAAATGAGGCAGAAGCATCTTTACTGCTCACCAGCTGCGAAATGGCGAAACACAGCTAGATTTTCAGGAATCAAAATAAATGTGTTTCCAATAAAGTTTGACAACGATATCAAGTGCAAAGCTGAGAGCAGAACTATGTTTTTATGTTTTTTAAAGTTACAGTATTATAAATCAATATTATCCCATTTTGGTTTTGTCAGAGTAATGTATTTTACCAAAATAATCAACTACTGCTAGTAGCATTAATCTTGTGTTGAGTTGGATAGACATTCTTTATTCAACATAAATTCAGACCTTCGATTTTTACTCTTTTGGCCATTATCCCCAGATGTATCAATGTTTAGCCCAGCCCTGTGTCCTTTTGTCCGAGTCCTCAGTATGCCAGCGAGGTTTGTACGTTTTTATGTACGTATAAAAGAAGTACAACAATAAAAAATAAAGGATGGGATTGTGGGGAGGGGGAGTCTCGAGGAAGGAGCTGGTGTATCTGTTTTGTATTAATGGAATAACCCCAGGAGGGTCCCACTGGCATAATGCTGAGATAACTGAGAAGCAAGTCTGGGCCTGAGATCTGACTAACGTTTTTCTTGGCGAAGCAGGTAAACATGAAATTCACCACTATCTAGAGAATTAGTGCAAGAGCTATACCACAAATATTTTCTAGTTTGAGGATTTAAGTAGAGCTTGTTACTTTGTTTTTATACTGTAATTAATTGTATCCACAATAGGCTTACAAAGAAAGGGAGTTGGTTTAGTAAATAGGTGGTCCCACAGTAGCTATCCTCCTTCCAGGTGCACCTGCCTCCAGCTTTTATTGTTAAGTAAGAAAACAAGGGAAATTGTACAATGCTTCCTGCTTTATTTTTTATTTCTATTTTAGAGCCATAAAAACTACCTTTTTTTTTTTCCCTTGCATACACCGAAATAATAGTGGATGATGTGTGGGACAGCTACCTGTGATGTGGTAGACAAAGTTGAAGTCTTCACCCTGCCACCTTCCCACATCCTGCATGAATGAGAACTAGTGATTGAAAGCCACTGTTCATTTTTGAATTACACTTTGATTTTAATTTTATTTATTGTTTGGGGTTTGGTGGTTTTTTTAACCAGTATTTCCACTGCGGAGCCATAGAAGTAGGAGTTTTGAGACAATCAGTGTGCTTGGTCACATAGAGACAAAAACAAATTTGTGACCCAAACCAGTGCAGATTTTGTAATTTTTATTTTCTTAAACTTACCATACATTTTCTTTTTAGAGGTAGAAAGACGTGTAGATTATTCTAGTCTATTCAACTGCATATACAATGATCTTTTTCCAGTAGTTGCTAGGAGTATCGAACTCTTTGAAACAGCATGGAGATTTTATAATGCAGTCTAGCATGATCAGGATAAATCTATGGCAACAGCTTCTTTCCTCAGAACTCTTTGTACACAGGAAATTTAAAACAAACAAAAAAAAACCCCACAACAATTAAGTGGGCTTTATTTATTTATTTACTTCTTTCTGGCAGCTGTTGCAGAGATGCAATGAACCAACTTTTTACTTTAGCTACTCTGGCTATGGTTTTTCCTTGGTTTTATCTGTACTTTTTAGGCTTTCTGGTTTCTTTGGTAGAAAAAAGTATGGCAGCCCAAGCCTTAGGTGCCTAAATAATCTTTCTGTGCTAGATGGTAACCACTAGAGGCCCTGTGTCTTAGTTTAATATTGTAGAGGCCAGTTGAAAGTAAGAGCGATTTTTAGTCCAGTCCATAAAATTTTGCAAAGCTTCTGACATTCCTATGGCAGGTTTTCTGATATGGGCACAATTATTACAACAAATGTTGTAGGTTCTCCGAGTTAAATGCAAAACGAAGAACTGTTTCTTGGTCACTTGTGTAGGTTTGTGTTACCAGCCCAGATTATTAGAATGACTCACTGCAGGCCTTGACAATTTGAGTATGATTTCAGTTTAGGGCGAGTTCTGAACTGATGTGACAAGTTCCTAACTGGGGTGCCTGCGCTCTCTTTTTGTCATGTCTTACACACTGATAACTCAATTGACAATGACCTTCGAGTATGGGATGCAATGCTGATGTACATGAGAGGGTAACTGATAAGAAAGTACTTGAGGGATGATAAACAGTGCAGTGCACCTTAATAAATACTACTTTTTTTGCACACAGAGCTTATATAACTAAAAAATAAGAGCCTTGTCTAGGAATACTCCTGCATGTAGTAAAAATCCTTTAAGAACTAGGACATCTAAGTAGTGGAAACAGTGACAGAAGTGGTGACGTCCATAGCATTAGCATACACAAGTTGTCTTCTTTTGAACCCTCACTTTGCCACTAACAGGGGATGCAGTCTTAATAGAAAATGCCTTATCTTTTACCTCAGTATAAATAAGCATCTTGGGGCATGCAGGATACTGTCGTATGTTCCTGGGCATCTCCCATCCCCCTTCTGAGCTGGTAAATGACATTCACTACTCCTTTCTTGGAAAAGTGCAAAAAGGATTTCCATAGATAGTCTTTGGAGATTTCCTGTTTTCTCATGTGTGTAATAGGTTGGGTCAAGCAACAAAAAGGAGGGAGGAAAGAATAGGATTTAATTTTATATGCACTCTCCCGTCATCCCCATTGGAAAAAAAGTGGATGAAAAGAGAAATTATGCAATACAGGTGATGTCAGTGTTAAATTAAATTAAGATCATATGTTTTTATGCAGCAGCTGTAAGCCTTCGGTTATGGGAAGGGTCATGATAATAGAGTACGTTCCAAATGAATGTTAACAAGTTGCTTGTGTGTGTGAATACTTAGTCGTAAAAATAACAAAATTATCTACAGTATTTTAAGCCAACGTAGTTCAAATGTATAACCTATAATTTATTCCTTCTTGAGCATGTGAATTGCACTAAGAAAAGTTGTCATAGTGATAAAGAAAGAAAAATAATATTGTGTATCAGCATATCGTTGTAAAACACTATGAATGCAAAGGATACAGGATTAAGGTATTGATTAACAGAAATTCATAAAAGCACAGCCTCTTAAAATCTTTTAAATTATGGATAAGAGAATTTATATTGCGAATGAGGAGATATCTCTTTGGTTTTTGCAAAGCATCAAAATACAGGGATTTAAAACCAAGTTGTATCTTTTGAATTTGCAGTTACTGAGTATTTTTAAACAACTGTAAGTATTGATCAAAAACCTAGTTTCACTACAGCTAATTAAAGAAGAACTGTACATGTGGGAAAGCTTGAATTTTGTGTATAATATGGACACAGAGACTGAAAAAAAAAAAGTGGAAATTCTTAGCATTGTATTTATTGGGTTTTATTTTCCTGTTTTGACAGATTTTGAACACCTCTGTAAAAATCTTCACAGCACTTTGTGATTCTGCTGGCCTAGGCAGAGCATATGCAGCCACAGCCAAGATCCTGGTAAGGTAGGTTAGCACATCCTTGTCTGGCTGTCAGTGCAGATTCATTCAACTGTGAAAGACTTAAATTGTTAGAGGTCTGTCGCTTCCCATTACTGACTGCTTAAATTTTAAGCAGTGCCCTTCTTGCAGTAAGTGACCCTTTCATTGAAAGTTATTTTAAACTGGTACACATTTTTTAAAGTATATGATCCAAGCTTTTCTTTACCTGTAAACCATAATATGTCATTTTCCCCCAACATTTTGGGGGCTTTTTTAATTCATTTTTTCCCGCAAGTTTGGGAGGGACCTCACTGGAAAATAGAAATCTGGTGTATTTTCCAAGTTAAAAAAGACAGAACAACTTGAAGAATATTGCAAGCTTCACCAGGAATCAGTGTAATCTTTTCTGAACTCTAAGTTTCCGTTTATTGCACTCACTTCTTCTGTGGAGGCATTTCTGGTTTGTGCATGTGTAACTAGATATAAATTTGTTGCAGATAAATTGCTTGTCTTCAATGTTTTTGTTTCAGCATCTGGCATTACAATCTTCTTCCAGGTGAATTAGTTTGAAACTACATCAACTTCTAACACAAATAATTTTGACATAAAGTAGTCTGATGCAATTATCATATGAAGTCAGAAAAGATATTGAAGTGAAGGCTGCAGCTTATCCTTGATTCCTCCTACATTTGGGGACTTTAGTGCGTATGATGCATGATAGAAATTAGCAAATTGGTTATGGAGGAGGGCTTGACACCAGGTTTGTTTCAGTGTGCAGAACAAATGCTCCTGTTTGAGTTGGATGCCTTGCCTCCTGGTCTTTCAGAGCATTTAGGGACCAACCACAGTCACAGTTCTCTTCAGCTCTCTGATATATAATTCATGGCTATTCATATTCTGAGTGTCCTAAAAAGTACATGGGATAAGATGTTCAAAAAGCCACAGAACAGACTTAGAAAACCAGGTCCCATTTTCAAAACTGTCTTATGCTGAACCGAGAAAGATGTAGTTTTTGGGACACCAGCTGTTGCAATGAGTGATTTTGCAATGAGTGCAAAGGTGTCTAAGCTCTCAGTAGCATTCATGGGTTCCTTGTATTCACAAAAAGCAGCAGTCTGGGTATAGGGTGGCCTAAGATAGCCAAGAGGACATTCCTAGAAAAACATCTATATAAATTTCCTGTTTCTGTGATTTAGGCTTTCTGGAATGAGAGCACATACATTTATTTACACAGAAATTACAGATTTGGAGATCCTTCTGAAGCCAGGTTTCTAAACCCTTCCTCTGAAAGACCATGCCAGTGCAAATTCTTTTAAAAGCAGAGCTAAAGAAGGAGTGGCTAGTGATTTTCTTTGGCATCAGATCTGTACTCCACACCTTCTGGGAGCATTCTCTAGCTATCTGAGAGTGGACAGTCTGACTGCTTTCCAGTTATTGCAGTTTGAAAAGAGTAGTAGGTAAGGAGAAATGAGAGGGGAAACTAAGAGCAATAAGATTCCCCAGTTCAGTATTGGGAGAAGAACAAGGAGAGGAACATTCTGATTGATTCAGATGAAGGAAGACTCACTCTCATGTCTAAGATAAGAGTCCAACCATCAAATCCATATCTCTCCGAATTAGAGAGAAGGATGTTGTAGAGGGCCATGTCCAGAGGCCTTACAGAAGTCCAGATAGATGACATCCATAGCTCTTCCCTTGTCCACTGATGTATTCACTCCATCATAGAAGGCCACTATGTTAGTCAGGCATGACTTGCCCTTGGTGAAGCCATGCTGGCTGCCTCAAATCACCTCCCTGTCCTTCCTGTGCCTTAGCATAGCTTCAAGGAGGATCTATTGCATGATTTTCCCAGGCACAGAGGTGAGGCTGATAGGTCGGTAGTTCCCAGTGTCCTCCTTTCTACCCTTTTAAAAAATGAATGCGATGTTTCCCTTTTTCCAGTCACCAGGGACTTTACCTGACTGCCATGACTTTTCAAATATCATGGAGAGTTGCTTGGCAACTACATCAGCCAATTCCCTCAGGACTCTGCGATGCATCTCATCAGGTTCCATAGACTTATGTCTGTTCAGGTTCCTTAGGTGGTCACGAACCTGATTTTCTCTTATAGTGGAACTGGCTTTGCTCCACTAGTCTCTGTCCTGCCATCCGTCCACTCGAGAGGTGTGGGAAGAGAGGTTGCCAGTGAAGACTGAGGCAAAAATGTTGTTGAGTACCTCAGTCTTCTCCTCATCCATTGTCAGCAGTTTGCAAGTTGTGTTCATCAGGGGCGTTACGCTTTCTTTGGCTTTCCTTTTCTTGTTGACATACCTGTAGAAGCCCCTCTTGTTATCCCTCGTGTCCCTTGCCAGGTTCAGCTCCAGCCACACCTTGGCCTTCCTGACCCCATCCCTATATTCTTCCCAGGATACCTGTCCCTGTGAAATCTTTGTTGCAGATGTTTCCACAAACCATGGGAAACTGAAATTCTCTATCATGTGCGTTTAGGCATGTCATTTTCCAGGGAAAAATCTGACATAATAGCGTCATGTTTTTGACTTATTCTGCCAGTGTCCACCATGGTAATGAGTTCTTGTGGACACATGATTTATACATCCAATTCAATCACATGAGCAATCCTATAAAAGGTGCATATTTTCATAAAAGTCTAATAGGGGTAAAAATCTCATAGGGCATTTTAGCATGAAACTGGAAAATGAGTTGCTCTAGATATGTAATCTCTTCTGCTGAAGTCATCATAACTGTTCTGTGGGATCATGAATGACTATATCTTTAGGAAATTACATTTTATGCATTTAGGAAGGTGATGTCTAAGGAGATAGAAAGTAAATGGCTGTATAAAATAACATGTAGATTTTTGAAGGAACTATAAAATATTAGCCCTTTGAGTAGGAAAGACCTGTTTATCATGTTATCGGGTCTTGTCCAGGATAAAGTGTTTCAGTAATCCTTCTATCACACTTTAAATATCTCAAGCTGTAGCGCTTTTAAAAGTACTTCCTTTGAAAAATTGTTAAGCCGTACCCACCAATTGCTAGTTGGTGTAAGTGAAGTTCTAACAGTGAGAAATATCTTTCTGATATGTATCAAATTGATTTCTGTTTGCTCGAAAGAGGTTATATGCCCTAGCAATTTTCACATTTTCTATACATGGAGCATAGGTTTTTATGCGAAATATAAAAAATGGGCAAAAATACATCAAAACATTTCTATTAATTCATGAAATTAAGAAAACCTTTTTACATTTTCTCCTGTCACTGATTCCATTTGCTTTATTACTTTTAGCCTCTAGCCCACAAACTTGGTGGCACAATCAACAAACCCCTTAGTGGCTGTTTCATCTCTGCTCTATTTGATTTCTCCACTCTGAGTAAATGATTAAGTTTTCATGCATTGGTTCAACCAAAATCTATGTTCACTCAACCACATCCTTTATTGATTACTTCTACTGCAAACAGTAGGCCAAGTGTGATATACATAATTGGACAGTTGTCAGGGGATGTGGGTGTTAACAGTCCTGTTTTCCCAATTGGAAACTGGAATCACCTTGATACACAAATATTCTGCACTGTTTCATTCTCATTCCTTGGACCGAGGAGTCCTTTTCCTCAGAATATATGTTTTTAACTCTCAAAGGTCTGGTTGAATGGATTTAATGATTATACCATATAATATGCTCTTCAAGTTGCACCTGTGCACTGCATATAGAAAACTAGAAAAACTGGAATTAATATTTGTCTAACACTTTAACCTTGTCCTTTAACTTATATAAATCATATGCTGTATTTCTGTGGGGAAACATTTTATTTTCTCTTCTTAGGAAAAAATATAGGTTTAAAAAAAATGTGTTTCTAAAATTTGGAAACCTTCTGACATTTGGCAAATGTTTACAAGTACAGTATATTTAATATTCTCGTGATACTAAAGTACTTAAATTAGTAAACTTTAGTAAATCCAACTCTGCTTATTGACAAGTTAGCTTTACAGGAGCGTGTTTTGAGCTTGTTAGTTTGCAGTGGTTTAGCATTCTTTTGTAGCAATCTAGCTCATCTCAGTCACATACAGATAATCACTGCAATATTGTAAATTTGCAGCTGTGCTTTGCTGTGTTTCCTGTTCTGTGGCAGGCACTACCCTGGTATAATTACACTGATATCATAAGACAGGGAATTGCAGACTTCTGCCAGATTTTGAAAGCAGATATCCCTAATATAGTTTATAATAAAAACCGTAATGTAAATAAATCCCAGTCAGCTATTTGCTGTAGGAATATAACTTGAAGGTGTTTTAAAATGGTGAGAAAATAAATCAAAATTCTTTATCACTTATAGGACCGTCTATTTCTATGAGTTTCTTAATTAAGACCGGATTGCTTGGTGGCTTGACATTTAGCATGCTACACTCCTACATTAGTGACTCAAGTTCATGGCTAATATTGAGGTCAGCTGCAGTAACACTTCAGCCTTAAAGGGAAAAAGAGCACAGTGCCTTACTCACAGGCAAACCCAGATGTCTATCTTATATCTTGTAATCATACTGCAGAGATCTTATATTGTTAATATGACCAGCTTTATTAAAAAAAAGGAAATCTGCAAATATTATTGTCAAAGTACGTTAGCCAATTTTCAGCTTAGACGCAGCTGTGACCTCAGGTTGCTCTGATCACACTGGGATTTGGGGGTGACACCTGCAATCCACAGTTTATAGGTTTGCTTGTGTGACTCCAGCAACCTTTGATCCTCCCAGTCAAAGTGCAGCATTACACTCAGGGAAAGGCTGTCATCCCCAGAGCTAAGAGACAGGGACGTTATGGAGCTGCTGCTGCACCACCAGGGTTCTAGAGCATGAAATGGCAGGTCTGAATGCCAGGAGAACAAAAAAGTCTTGCTGAAAAACTAGCCTTCTTAACATTTTCCCCTGTTTTGTCAGGATGTGAAAATGTTACCAGCTGCTCAGCAGAAAAAATATTTTAAAAATTGAAACTCCAAAACCCTTTTAAAATCATCATCTGCATTTTCTTTCTTGGCCTTTGAATATGGCACAATATTCTGAAGAAGAATCTTGTTTTATTTCTCTCAAAGGATCCAGTTCTGCCCTCGGAGGTTGAGGGCAGCACAGGTAGTAGCTAGACAACCACCTTGGAAATAAAGTATAGTCATGGATGAGTCACCACACAGTGAAGTTAGTTCAGAACAGGGGGATAGATCTTCAGCATTTTGAGAAGCCATCTGAGTGAATATTTAATTTTGTCCCTGTCTTTTGCTTCAGTCAGGGAAAAGTGGCTGAAACTACTGAGTACTTGGAAGAGTTTTTGAAGGCTGCTGAGAACGCTCATCTAAGCCAAAGCCTGGTGGATGCATGTGTGTTACTTGGGAATATTTACAATGAAAGAGTAAGTACTGGTTGTAGTAATGATGTCAAACAGTTGCATTTGATTCATGGTAAAAATCTAGTTTTGCATATGAGATGACCCAGAAGAATTTGATCCAGGTGTTGTATCTTACAAGAGTTACCAAAGGAGAAGATACTGTGTAACTAATTAAAACAAGCCTTAAGTTATTGGGAAAGGTGAAAATTTCACACATAGGGTTTTAGTCTAGAATCAGTGAATAAAGAATTCAGATCATGACAAACTTTCAGTGTTGTGAAAAATCTGAATCCAAATCACCATAGGGGCCACATATGCCCACAGAGATTCATCAGTTAACACAAATGAGATTCTTTTGTACTATACATTGAAATTTTACCTTTTTTAAAATGAATGTGTGCTACATTGCATATTAATAAGCAGTTTTTAATCTTAGCTTGATTTCTTCTCTGCATTCTCTCAGCTAAATTTATGAAATGGGTGCTAGTAGCAAATAGTTTGGCAAAGGTCTGTGTTGTTAGCGAAGGGCTTTCTCTTCTATATGCCTTCATCCAGCCTGATGGCTTTGATTTGGCCTGTTGAATTCAACAGATAGGCAGTGACAGACAATATTAAGCTAGAGTTAATTAAGAAACCCCCTTTGTGGTGGTTTCTAAGGTCTTTCGAGATACTTCTTTCTGACCCGTGTGCCAGTCTCTCAGTTGTGCCTCTGGAGTGGACCCTGCAAAGGCAGCAGTTGTGTTTCCGTGCTTACTCCGTCCCTGACCACGTCTGGGGATGCAGCACTTGCACTGCAGTAGTGCTTGGTTTTTGAAAGCGGAAGAGTTAAAAGCATTAGCGTAGAAGGGAGAGATTCATGCCGAGCCCATTAACACCTATTTTAGAGCTGGAATGCTACATGAAATTCTTTAGATACAATAAGTAATAAAAAGAATTCATTCTGCAGACTGGACAATGTGGAAATTAGGAAACGCTTTCATTGTGAACAAAGAAACAATAGAAATATCCTTTCTAAATCACCCTTTCTATCTTCCGTTGCCTGTTTTTTGTCAATATTTATTTTCTATGTGTAATGTGTTGGATACTTGCCCCTTTTTACTTATTCTACCCCCAAATGCCCCCCCCCCCCCCCTTTTTTTTCTTGATTCCTTTTACAGAGAACTCCCTCTACCAAAGTTGGTGGCTCATTTTTGTTTCATAAGCAGTAAAAACATTTCTTACTCTGTAATTTCTAAATTAGCCTGAGAGCCTTCTATTTACATACGTTCTTAGCATAAATGCTGGATTTCCTATTGAAAAATAAGTTTTAAAGTCTCTAAGAACTTGCTGAAGTAACTTTAAAATGAATCTGAAACTTAGAAGAAAGTAGGGTGATGTGATGCTGTGCTTAAGTATTCTACTCTAAATTTGAAAAATAATTAACTAAGTTCTATTTAACTACTTTTCTGTTTCACTGTTTCTACCATCATTGCTAATAATTCTATGAAAAGTGGTATTTTAAGAATTAACCTCTTTATGGTTATTTTCTAAATTCTCTTTCTCAATTTGGAATTTACTACCTTGAACTGGGGTGATGGTGTAGAAGGGAAGATATGTAGTAAGGCTTAATCTTATTAACTTACATAAAATATGTAATTTAAATATATTAAAAAAATCTCTTAAAGTTTTACTTTCTATACCATTTTTTCTGCAAGGTCAGCAATGTTTACCAAAACTGAGTCTAAATTAACATTTCCTCTCTTGGATCACTGCCTGTTTGGTGTCAGCTGTCACCACCAGTATTTTCTAAGTTAGGTCATTATTAGAGGATTTTTATTCAAGTCTGTACTTCCCCCAGTGATACAATTTGCAGTAGTACTGTCCTTCTCATGGAATTAAAGATATCTCTATTTATATCCAGTTCTATCCTTGGGGACCTCCAGTAAACCAGAGATACAACTTTCACTGTTCTTCCCAAAGTGACTTTGACCAAATTCTCTTTGCTCCGTCCATGCTGTTGCTGTATCTTTAAAATTCTGTCATGTCACTAGTCCATCACCATCACTGTCTTTCTTTAATGCTGTACACTCAGTTCCTGCTTTCTAGTCATGATTGTTTTACCCATATGTTTCTTATTTCCTAAATTTTCCTGGGTTTGTGTTATACCCAAGTATTAGGTCTAATTTCTCCCAGTTTGTTGAGCAAGTGGCTTACTTCTTATCCAAACTCTGCCGGACTTAGCATGACACACTCTCTCATTTCTGATGAGTATGAGTATGGTAGGTAGATGTTTCTGCTATTATCTATTATCCTACTGCTAATTGTTCTTTATTCATTGCTGTGTCCTCATAGGCCTAGTTCTGCTCTCTTGCTGTATTAAACAAAGACTAGAGGCTACCTGAATTTCTATTGCTCTTTTCTCCTTTTTTTAGTTACAGGCACATTTTAGCAGCCATGCAAATCTTGATCCCAAAAAGTGGTATCAAGTGCAACAGGTATCAACTGAAGTCTCTCTATGCAGAAGGGAATGTCAATCTTAATAACTCAAGCTGAGAGTGAAAGGACAACTCTGAAAACGTTTTCAGTCAGGATGTTTGTGCCATCGGGGCAGCAGAATTCCTCACCAATGGGAGAACTGGAAGGCATCTATAAGGCAGACTATAATTAGTGTTAATGATAGAAACTGGCACAATAAATTTGTCCAGCTCTGACAATAGCCAGAACTAATTTCCTCGGAGTAAGGTAAAGGATGATCAGTTCCATAATGACTTGTTCCCAGGAAGACCTTTTTTTACCTTGTCTTGTTTGTTCTTTTTTTTTTGTAATCACAAGGATGTCCAGTTTTCTTCTAAGTAGGTTTATGATCAAGATTATCACCATAAATGGTCCATTAAGAAGAGACAGTTACCTGTAATTTTAAAATTTCTTGCTTTTTAGTTATATTCAATTCATCCCTATTCTTCTATTGTAGGTGGTAGCAATTATCAGTCTGTTCCTGTTTTGTATTTGCTGTTTGGCATATATTTACTTTGTGCAGTTTTATTACTATACTGTTTATTTACATAGATTGTATCTACTGTAGCTTTCTCCACTGCATTCTTGATGCATCCTAATATTTTGTTTGACTTCACTAGGTATTAGAGCTGTTTGCATTTAGGAGAAGCCACTGCAGACCTGCCCATGTTATTTCAAGGCCACCTTCCTGAGCTTGAGTTAATTAGAACCCACTGAAAATTACAAATAGTTTAGGCAGTCTGAGTTACCTCTCATCTTCTAAACAATCAGTTTCACTTGTTATCACATAACCACTCAGGTAGTATTATTAAATATTAGGCAGCACTGATACTAGACCATAAAGTTATTGCACACTGCCACGTATAATACCAGCACAAAATGTGCTACCTTTCAAGCCTGGATTATACTACCTAATTTTAATGAGAGATGGAATTTATTTTCCAGCAATTCAATCTCTTTCTCTTTGGATTTCTCAAAAAAAAAAAAAATTATGCTCTTTTTAGGTCTACTGGTAGGCTACTTTTTAAAATGGAAGCTTGCTCCTGCAACTCTTCTTTTGACTCCATCTCTGATGGTAACTCAAAGTAGCTCTGTGGCAAAGGAGTTGAGGACTTTTCTTTATAGATCTCACGTAAAAATAGTTCTTGTTATACTTTTTTTAATTCCTCTTAACGTATTACCTGCTATAGTTTATACTTTTTACTGGATTCGTGACTGTTGGATTTCTGTACTCTGCAGGATAAAGAGATAAATTATTTGGGTTTTCTATTTGGCAACAGTTGGCTTATATTTCTCCTACTGTTTCTCTTTTTGTGATATCCCTGGCTTTTAGTATACCCCTCTTCCCCCATAAATCTGTAGGTTTTAATTTCTGTTCTTTTCTGTGCTTTAAGTCCATTGTTTCGTTATCCTTTTTTTTCCATTTTTAAGATTTCTGTTCTCAAATTGAGTATCACAGTGGTAAATTGGAACCTTTCCTCCCAGAGATGTGTTAAACTAAATGAAACAATAGTGATAATTTCTAAATGGCCTGGCCAGAATCAGTATTAATACTTAGCATTGGTATACTTAGATTCGTGTGTTCAAAATACTACACAGACAACCTAAAAATGATTTAGTTCCTGAGAAAGGTGGGCAGTGTTATCTGGATTTTAGAGGTTAGGAAACAGCAAGGGAGAGTGATTTGCTTAATACCACACCATGAGTCATTCTGCTGGTGACTGAGGTGCCAGAGGAGCAGGCTCTAATATCAAGGTAAAATACAAGTGACTACAAGTAGTTTTTACAATTCTTTTCTTTTTTTTTTTGTTTTCTTTACAAGGGGAAGTATAGTGAAGCATTTGAATATTTCAGTCGGGCTTCTGAGGCTGCAAAAACTTTAAATAATTTGCCCCTAGTGGAAGAAACAAAGACTTATTATGGCATCGCGAAGGCTCATAAGCTGCTGGTGGCATTTAACAGCCATATAGAAGCAGAAGATCCCGTCAGCCTCCAGTACCTGCTGGCATGGAAGGAGAACAGAAGTGACATGTGCACTGACCCTCTTACAGTCGGTAAGACATTGGTTATGAAACACACTAATGCTCTATTGTCCTCAACGGTTAAGTCGTTTTTCTTGTAGAGCTTTATTAAATTATTTCCTGGGTTTAATCCTTCTTCTGAATGGAGGTTAGATTTACCCCTTTGTGTGCTTATTTTAAAGGCTGAATGAAATAGGTTTAAATACAATATAGGGGAGAGAAACAGACAGTAGTAGTTGCAATGAATGGTAATTTACTTTTTGCAGTGCTATTTTCCACAACATAATAGTTGCAAGCAAAGAGTGATGTATTACTTTAGTTAAATATCGTTATTTTAATCCTTAAAAAAAAATAATTTTCATTTGCAGACAGTTTTTCAAGTGCATCCAAAAATAAGTTCCCTGCTACTAAAAGTAAGAAGTGATTTCTGCTTGACATAGTGGACATAGTTCTGAATTCAGAAGAACATGCTGTTTTATTTTTGGCATCCTTATACTTGATGTTGGAGGGAAGAAAAAAAAAAAGCAACTCTATGATTTCTTCTTTGTGTTTCCTTGTCTCAGCTAAAAGAGTAGAGGAGGACTTTATGTGGAGTAGACTTCTTTTTGATGGGTTAAATTTTCTGTAGTTTTTTTCCCCTGTGTCAATACAAGACAAACTGAATTATGCATTATCCCTGAGTATTGATAGTATTAAATTGTATTGAACTGGGGAATGAAGAGGAATAAACCTACTCCACCTTAAAACTTCCCTCTCTGCGTTCCTGTGGAGAGTGTGAGTCTGGAAGTACAGCGGAAATAAATGACAGCTGGGGCAAAGTCATAATATGGGACTTCAGAGTTACTGGGTCCAAATTCCCTTGGTTATCATACACTCAAAGACAAAAAACTGCTTGTTTGCTGTTTTCTTGTGTATCTTTTCCTTTCATAGAATTGGAACAATTAAGTATAACTTGAGTTGTGAATTTTATATATAAAATAAGTGGTTAATAGCCTGGTAATTGAAAATGTTAGACAGAACCCAGGATACCAGAGGCAACACTGGAAGCAACTGAGAGTTGTGGAACAAGGACATTCCTTGGCATGCTGAAGAGATAGAAAATTAGATAGCACTCTGGTTAGAGTTCCAGTGATGGGAACAGGGCAGTTCTTTCTCAACGATAATGCTTTTCTTTTTCAATGACTGTATATATTTTTATGATATTTTGCCTCAGTAAGTGAACACCCAGCACACTCCCAAACCGATTTTTGCTGACAGAGTTAATTGGGTGCATGTCTCCTGCAAGGGATAGTAAGTTTCTAGACCTGTACTGCAGATGCAACAGTCAAAGAATCCAATGTCAAGCAATTTTATATGCATTTGATATGACAATCATTAGCTGTAGCTGATGTAAATGAGAAGCCAACAAAAACTGACAATGGAAACAGCAAAAAAACAGAAGGCCCAAAGAGATGGGATGACTTTTGTATGTTCAACATGTAATTTACTTCTTGTACCTAAAGAGGTTTTCTGTTCAGCTTTTACACATTGCTTTCTCCAGCCAGTTGTGAAGCCCACATATATCCTGAAATGATACGTGCCCCTTTAAGCTCAGGCTTCGTGCTCCTCTTTAACAGCACTTCAGGGATAAAAAGAGTATGATTAGAGAAGCCCTTTATGTTCTGGCAAGCGTGGTACCAGAAACAAGTGTTGCCTGCTGAGATTCTCTTCCTTCAGTATTTCTGCCTAGTTTACCCTCTGTTACTTTCAGTATTACAGTTTTCATTTTAGTTGCAGTTAACTCCAGGAACCCTGTGGCTACTGCATATTTAGCAGCTCTTCCAGTTCAATATCGTTCTTCTCATTAGTGCTCCAAGCTTACTCTCATGATACCCAGATTACATCCAGGAAAACATAGTGTCACACTGTCAGCACAATCTGTAACATTCTTCATGTTTTGCGTGCCAAATCGCTCGTTAGTGCTGGCATTACATTTTTAATATCTTTGTCTGGCAAAACATGACCTGGCACCAATTCAGTATTAGGATTCACTGGCTTGGAGTTTCAGGTAGAGCCTTTATCCTACCTTCCAGCAGAATTTCTGTGCATCCAATGATGGACTCATCACTTTGGAAATTCCTGCTGTGATAATAGAACAGTACTTCTAGCTCTTTCAAACAGCTCAACATTGATAATCTACTAGATTTTTCTTAGCCTTTTTGAGGATAAAACAGCTAAAGACAAGATAAAATGGTAGTTCTTAATCCGCAGGGGAATTTAATGAAAGGAAGAAGGAAGGTAATAAGTTTTTATTTCTAACTGTTCTGACTGAATAATTTTTCTGTGACAAAAAAATAAGAGTAGTTTCTGTATTCTTAGACGAAAGAAATACTTAGGCTAGTGGAGGACAATGACATTTAAATTCAAGTACTGCAACATACCTTATGTCTTTCAAGCAAGGCTTATTTTCTAAATCAATCATTTCAATAACCTGATGGGAATAAACATTAATTACTCAATTTACCTCAACATTTATTAATAAAATGGATGTTTTGACCAAAGTTGTCATGGACAAAAGGGGCAGGATTGTCAGAAAACGGTGTTTATAAACGCAAAGGAGAATGTGTTTCTATCTGCTCCATTTGACTCGGTCACCTGGCTTCACTTACAAGAGATTTAGTGATGCCACTCCAAGAACAAATGTGTTTTTACTGATCTTTTTATGTTTAGTTAAACATATAAAAAATATTTATCAGTAGAATCAGAAGGCAAAAAGGCTTGTGACTCTACATTCAAGCCTAAAAAGGAACCCACAGCTTGACTAACATTGATGAGAAAATGTTTCACAGTTCTTTCAATAAATAAAGTGACTTGCCGACTTCTAGAAGGGAGAATACTAATTAAAGGTGCTGAAGGAAGGGAAATTTTGGAGCAGATTTTGGATATTGATTATATGAAATGCTGACCAGGAATTGTGTTTTTTGTGAGCCTGGCAGCTTTCAGTCCAGGTCATTGCATCTGGCAAGGCTGTGCCCCAGCAAGAGACCTTGGATGCTTGAAATCTTCTAAGCACTTAAAATAGTAGACTTAAAATGCATTGTTTTCCTCATAGTAAAAAGCCTTCAGTTGTTTTCTTGAGAAATGTTATATGCTTTTGACCACATTTTACATTTGTATTTCTTGACTTGGGAAAACTTTGCAAAATTGACACATTTTACTGTAGGTTTTCTGTGTTTTGTTGTGTTTTTTATAATAGTTACAAATGCACCATAAATGATTGTCTTACCCATATCATCAATTGTGAAGACTTGTGATCAATGGAATGATCTTGTACCATCAACTTCAGTATGATCAGGACTATTTCTAGCATTCCACACATAAGCAGTCTTCAATGTGATTTAAAATGCAGGCACCAGCTAAAACTATATCTTGGAAAATGCAATCCAGTGAGCTTTTTTCCTCACTCCCAGATATGTAGTCCCTCAACAGTCTTTCTCCAGCTCCCTCACATAGGTGTAGGGAAGGGTACGTTCCATACAATGTGTCCTTTTCGTTGTGTAAAAAGCTAAATCGTCAACCTACCAAGTCACATTTTTAAAAGCTCTTGAATCCGTTTTATAGTCATTTTCTTGTAAAAGATGCGGCTAGCACAAAATTGTCAAAATGTTGAAGAACAGAGATTTTACAAGGTGCATTTATATTGAGTTTGTGTGTGACTTTGTCATTCACTAATAAAAGGATTATCCCTAAATAATGGTAAAGTCAGAAGTGAGATATGAGATCAAGGATTACACTAAACAAATTCTGTTAACATTTCTCTACTGTACCTTACCACAGCCATGTAATTTATGGGACATTTTGGTAATAGTGTCCAACAGGAGAACAGTCTCCTTCACAATGTGATAAACTGCTTTTTTACTGACTCCTCTTTCTGAAGTACACTAATTCCAGGAAAAATTCTAACATTACAAATCCTGTCTTTTCTGCATCAATAAATTATATTAGTTACCTCAAATGCATGCTAATAAAACTGTTATGTCATGGCACTGTAACCAAAATGCTTGACTGTACTTTAGCAAATCAAAACCAATCTTCATCAGGAATGTGCATTATAAATTATACTTTGTATTTGCCCAGTAAGTGTTGATCAGTGGTTGCAGATTTTTTGGTCAGAGAACATTTAAGAGTAAGAAAGGGTATGGTGCGCTGATCAAAACTGCAAAAATAGGAAGTCTTTGTACCTTACACAGCTGTACATCCTTAAAATAGTTCCTATATGATGCCAGCAGAAAGGTAAACTCTTGTCAGCAGGTTCCTTTCGCTGCATATTTCATATCTAAAACTGTCATAGATTTTGGCATATCATGATACTGATGTGGGATTGCTGGAGTTGTGCACGTGCATGCACTCCCTCAAAGCCACCCTTTGTGTGTCTGTTAGATTGTTTGGCTCATTTACTATTTAATAAGTTCTATTGCATTTAGCATGTACATAAGGCAAATATATAGGCTTGTATGATGACTGAAATTAGTATGCAGTCTTAATATTTTCTTTTAACGTGTGTCTTCTTGATAGTATATTCGTGGGTTTTGTAACTAACTTATTGAGTAACGATAATTAAATGTAAATGCAGTCACTGACAAAGTAGCTAGAATGAATTTGAACAGGCCAAACTGTTTTTCTTCTCAATCACTGCTGTAAAAAAGATGGGAATGATTCAAACCTTATTTTTGGGAGGCAGGATGCCTTCTGGGCCCCTCCTCACTCTCAGCAGTGTGTTCACTGTGCCAGAGTCTGGAGGTAGCATCTGTAATGGACTCTGCTTCAAGCTCTATATCCTTATGATTTATGTCAATAGTGACTTATTTAATTTCAGAATACATTGTTAATATGACCAAAAAATAATGAGAAATAGAAAGGATTTTAGAGACAGGTATTAGGTGTTTTCTTAGAAAATACGATTGAATATGAAATAAGGGAATTATACACTTGTTCACACTTGTTATTCTTGTTAAATAAAAACTATGATTTTAATGTTTTTAAATTATAGAAAGGAAGTGTGTGACCAGGTACAGACTTTAAGGTTGTCCCTGTGCCAGAGGCACAAAGGCTCACTTCTTAATAAGCATGTTGCAAAAGCTGCTCAAATGCTTCAGTGTCTCCTACTGAAATTCACAGGATGGCTTCTGCGCATTTTTGTGGGGTTTATCAAATAGAATAATTTGTTCACTTATGGAAAAATGCCAAAATATATGCATTTAGGAAAAACATTAGCAAAAAAAAAAAGGTTAGAGGTGGTTCTGTCATTATTTCTTTTTCCTTTAAATTTTCTGAACTTGTACCGCCTCTTATTCACATCACCTAGCACTCATCAGTTGCTGAATTTTACCTTATCTCACTTTGAATTTTAATTATTTTGTACTGTTGTACCTTTGATATTAATGTAAAAAATATCGTAAGTAAATGTTGAAAAACAACATGCTTGCATATAGATGTTGATAGCATGGAACGGATGTGTTTCAGAAAATTTGTTTATGTGGTTATTAGGTTATTGATTATTAATTGGGGTTTGTTTTTTAAGGATTTGATTAAGTCTGCTTAGTGATATACTCTGATGTTTTTAGGTGAGAATGATTCTTGCTTGGGAAGAATCAAGCGTGAAGAGAAGAACTGGGAGTGACAGGGAGGTTTTTCTTCACATTGTGATCAGTGGCCATACGCACCAGATTCTCAGTGAGGAGTCTGAGAACACCGTTTAAACATATATGTCAGTTTTGCCATAAATGCAGTAGCTTTTTATGTTTATTGCTGATGGCTGAAGGGTGTCTGAAAAAACATGACATGGGAGTGCTGATATTCAGTGTTCTTATGCTTTGTACAAATGCACTGTCCAGGGTTTTTTTTTCCTGTGATTTCTTCTTAAATACTGCCTCAAATAATTGGGAATTACTAGACAGGATCAAGTCTAGGATTGGCAGTACCAGATTCGAGAGGAGGCTTCTTAGAATATTTTAATGTTTAACCATGGAATAATGTGTTAGGAGAAGTTTCTTCATAATCTTTGCCAGAAGTTGACAGTTCTTGTATGTCTAAGTGGTGTTATAACTTCAACAAGTTCACTATCGTGCTGTCTAATGTGATTGTGAGCGTTCTTGTCATCTACAGCTATATAAAAACATCTTAAGTAGAGGAGAATTTGGATCTCATCTAGATTTTTCTTCCATCTGATACTTTCTGTGGAAACATCTAAATCTTGCTATGCATTTGCTTTAGACACATCCTCTGCTAAACATTGTTGGCATCCAGCTGTGTTTTCTTAGGCAAGCTTTCTAGATCAGCAGAAAATGGTTCCCTAAATGAGGTGAATTGTTCTTTCTTGTGGAAAAAAAAATGTTGGAAGTGGTGCTCAAACTACAGTATATTGTCAGACCCTTTAGTGTAGCTTTATGCACTGAACTAGTGTAGCTTTGTGCGCTGCACTGTCAGGACTTCTACAAAAAGTGGAGTTCCTTAACAGTTTAAAAAGTGAAGCTCAGTCCTACTCTGATTCTCTAGGATACTTGGATGGTGCAAAAGAAATTGAAGCTCTTGCCCAACCACATTAGGTAACTTCTGGAGAAACCCTTGATTTGGAGTCACCTAGAAGTTTTAAGTTTGCCTGCAGTCCAGAGCATAGATGCATTGACAAAGGGAAGAGTCGTAAAGCAGAAGAGCTGGCAGCTTCTGTGCTCTGGCACTCCCCCGAGGGCTGCAGGGCCAAAGGACTAATAACCAGTTGGCATACTTTGAAGTGGCCCTAGGGCTTCTCCACACATGCCCATCATCGGCCCCTTTCCTTTGCTGCATATGTGAGCAGAGGTGTCTCAGGTGATTTTATACTCTTGTTCTCAAAAGAGAAAATTGATCCTCAGAAACAACCAAAGAGCAGACTTTTATGTTTTTGTTTAATATTGAGAAGGTTGTTGTCATTTAGACTTCATAAAGAACCTCTTATTGATGCTGTCTGCAAACATGCCAAGTGAGGGAGATTGACCTTGGGCCAACATGAAAACAGTTCTCTGCTGCCAACCCTTCCTTACCAAAAACTCCCCAAAAATATTTGGACACAGAAAATCAAAGCCAAGACAAAGAAACTGTAGTCAGTGCATATTTTCTGTAACAGAACCCTTAGGTCATCTCAGGAGCCACAGTTGGTGTATCAAACACCTTCCTTCTCCTTCGTCTCCCAAGCCACCTTTCTTTTCTGCATTTTTGAGGGGTGTTTTTTCTGAGATGCATCCCCCTGTCTAGACATACCCTTTTATGTTCCTCTTATGTTTAAGTAACAAATTGCTATTTGTTCAGATGCTGTAGTCTGAAGATAGCCAAGATTTAAATTAGTTACTATTTAGAATGAGTCAATCTATTTTAAAAAGTGAAGTGTCATACTTCCACAGTTAAGGTATTTATGAAATCATATTTCCTTTGCCCCAAAATGCACCTCTCTTTATATTCTTTTCTGCAATCATCAGGAATATTTTGTGATTTTTTTGGACAGTTTCTGAAACAGTTATTTTCTTTTTGTGTCTCATCCTTCTCTGTCTGTTCTGTGCACTACTTCTCTTTTGGTTTCTCTCCTGTTCTTTGCTTCTATATTGAAAATTATTCTCTCTCCATTTTTGCCCCATACTTTTATTCCAAACCCCAAATTTATGCATGTTACCTGTCAGTGTTTAAGGAGCATAAGTCAGTTACCTCTGTACCCAGTAGCTAGCATCTCGATCTATACCTTATTAGGTATATCTGTTGTGCTTGTAGTAGAATCAATAGGAGTTTTTTAAGAGCAGTGTTTCGGTTTTTTCATGCTTACCATTTTGGCATTGTTCTTCATGCTCTATGTTTTTATTATGTTGTGATCAGAGAATACACTGGGAATAATTGCACTTCATATCGAGTATCTTGGTAAGCTGGTTAATAGAAAATTGTGAAGTATCAAAATAACCTTTAAAGAGACCTTAATCACCTGTGTGAATGGATCGACTAAGTTTAAGTATACAACTAGGTGATTAATTAGCTTGAAGATCCAAATGCATGCTTAAGTAGATGACCATGCCCCCAGGCTCATCCACTTGTTTCTACTTACTCAGTTAAGCATTCAATATTATCTGCAATACAGAATATTCCTACTTAAAGGATCATACAAGTCTTGCCACAGAGCCAAGTAATTATACAGTATTTTCTGTAGTGTGTCATACGAGTACATCATATTGAACATACGATCCTATAATACTGACATTAACAAGTATCAGATAGAGTAATTGATCAGGGAAGGCCAATTTGAAATTGTTCTGAATCAAAGTTGTTTTCATATTTTTCCATGGTTGCTACAGTGTTTTAATTCAATTCCTTTTCCTAAAAAAGTCTGGCATGTTTTTTGATTTTTGAGATGTAGCTGCAATGGATGTTAGTCAAACACAATGTAGCTGGTGTCAACTCCTGCGGGGAATTAATCTTCTGCAGCATTTTTTGAAATGGGAGCTGCAAGTGCCCAGCACTTCTCATATCTAAATCTTATGCTTATTCATATGCTAATCATAATCTTTCTGAAAGCCAATACTCAAACCGTGTCTTTTTTGTGAGGGTGTGTTTCATACTGTCTGTTATTTACATGTCATATGAACATAGCCATCAAGCTGACTGATTGTGTTCATGCATCTCAACTGGTCACCCAAGCGATAGTACTGTGAATTCAACTCCGTGCTGATAGAAAACTGAACTTGAAACGTGAAGGATGACCATGCCATATAGTAGTCTTGCTCAGCTCATGTTGTGCACCCAAGTAATTTGAGGCATGGGAACTCCAGATCATGTAGCTGATGTCAAGGCAAA
This sequence comes from Tringa tobata, assembly GCA_033628505.1. Lineage (NCBI taxonomy): Eukaryota > Metazoa > Chordata > Aves > Charadriiformes > Scolopacidae > Tringa > Tringa tobata. The sequence continues at coordinate 759,871 of JAHREE010000567.1, forward strand.
TCAGAACATTATAGCTGGTAGGAGCAAGGAGGGGAGAGGGATGCATGCTGCACCGTGTTGGTGGTTCTGGGCTATCCATTGACTTCTTACCCTCGGTGCAGCACTTGCATCCCTCTGTTTACCTTAAGCTTTTGTTCTCCTGGTGGAAAATATCACTTCAGGGTGCTGTGGAGCCCAGTCCTTTGACTCCAGAACCTTTAAATCTGCTGAACAATGTCTTTAGATGTATAATTCCCTGAGAGTGGGTTTATCCTCACTGGTACCCCTACCTCAGTTTTGAGAATAACATTAAAGCAAATTATACTTTATTTTGTAGGTGCTCATACAAGTACGCACACTTATGCTGCAGTAAGAAGAGAATTGAGATGAAACATTGAGAATTTTAAGCATTAGGAAATCAACTGATATATTGGAGTATAACTGGGTTTCTGTTTTTGTCATCTCTTCTGTATTTTGAGATGGCTCACAGTTTACGTAGGGGAAAGCAATACTTCAGTTGCTGTATTAGAACTGTTAGTTATGACAGCAACAAGTTACCTGTGATTACCAGGAAAAGATTGTTCAGGCTAATGACTTTGAAATTCGATTTAGATAAATTTAATTTGGTTTTAGTTCAAAATATTTCTTTCTCTCACATACTTTGATAAGTTTTTAATGACTGTACTGCTATTACGTTAGCTGTTTGGAAGGTAGATGTGCATATGGAGTATATGTACATATATATGTACATACAGAGAGAAACTGTATGGCAAAGAGGAAAATGTTGCAAATCTGCTAAAAATTGTGGACCAAATACTGCTTTTTGTTACACTCATAAAATCTTGTTGATTTGAGGGGAGTTGCACAAGTGTAACTATGAGCAGAATGTGTCTCTTTTATCAGAGATGCATTACCAAAAACTTCTAGGTAAGCAGAGGTTTAAATAATGGGGAGAATTGCTAGATACGGTATTCATTCTAGTGAATGTAACCTAGGTAAAAGGGAGGTTCTGATTGAAGGCATTCTAATGAATAGATTTTAGTATATTCTATTTTGTATTTCTAAAGAGCGTTGCTTCAGCATTTGTGTTAAGAAGCACTGGAAAATATATTACTAATCATAGTTGTAGTATGTTTAAGGAACGATCATGAAACTAAAATCCGAAAGATGCAGGAAGAGTTCTAATACTCTTCCTTAATATTTTTCCCCTAATAGGAAAATACGGGGTTAAAGTGGACTATTTTTTAAGCAGTGTTCAGTTGACTTGCTGTGTGGGGAGAGACTGAGCAGTCCTGGCTAATGACTTGTAGGTACTGAATCCTCAGGTCTCTCAGGTGGTTTCACTCGACCAGTTTCAGCAGAATGATGAAAAGGTTGAGATAAAATAAACTGACAGTTGCTACTCATCGCAGGCAGCAAGCTGTACCCTGGCAGATGAGACCCTGGGAGCCCTCTTTTTTAAACAAAGGCTTTCACTGCAGTGAGCAATGAACTCCACACAAAAAGGGAAAAGGAGAGAGAGATTGGCAGCTGGTGACCGACAGGAGGAGGGAAAGGAGGGAAACAGAAACACAGCAATTGTTGGCTAATTAGAAGCCATTCCCACCTACTTAATACCAACCCATTAAGCAGAAAACACTTTTCATCTTGCTCTCGCTGCTACACATGACATTATACTCCAATCAATACCCTCCCACTGGCTGCCCCACTGCCCACAAATGAATACATTGCAGTTCAAGAATGCAGTAATTGAGTTGGGGCAGTGAAACTGCAGCTCACAGTCAAGATCTTTCTCTGAAGATACTAATGCAGTGTTTGTGATGCTTGGATAAAGAAATCAAATCCCTGTATTGACAGCTGTCAATAATTGGCAAATGGAGGAAGTCAGCAATGAATCCATTTTAACCTTTGATTGAAGAGGCAGTGTTTATTTACAGAGTGTTTTTTCCCATTTGAGTAAGAGATTTAGAGGTTTTGGACCCAGATATTTAGATTTTCCAGGGCATTTTGAACTCTGATCCTCAGTTACACCTACAGATTATATATATGCATATCATTATGTACATGCAACAGTACATCTCTGTATCAATAAGTCTCACAGGCTTCCCTGTTTTCTGGAAGGTTTTGAGGTAGCCCTAACCTTTTAAGAGCATTTACAGCTGTTTGAGTTTTGGTGGGTTTGGGTTTTTTTCAGTTTTGTAGGCTGTATATACTCGAGCTATTTTTTAATTTCATTTTATGTCCTACTATGAAAAATGTACGTTTGGTCCACAATAACGTGTTGTGCAGCAGATCCAGTATCTTACATTTCCATCATTAGGGTCTTACATTTAAGTTCTACATTTAGATTCTTGCAACAGTTTTTTTTTTTTTCAAATTAAATCCCTTGTTCCCTGAGCCATCTGGAGTTGGTAATACTATGCACAATCTGCAGCGTAAACTAATACTGTGCAGACTGCAGTATAATTCTTTCTTCAAGCCAGTTTTTTCACCACAGAATCAAAACAGGAAGACGCTGTTAGTCTTCATCCTTGGTTAGACTGAAGAAGACATCAGTGTAAGTTTTTTGGAAGTGTTGGAAGGAGATTCCAATGCAACACGTGACATCTCTCTGTCCCTTTCAATTCCAAAGTGAATTGAGTATCAGTTCAGGAACTCAGATTCTTTACAATGCAAGTTTGAAACCATCTTTTGATGGTTTGAAATTGCATACTGTGACATCTGATATTTGCAGAAAGAGATTATCATCATGTGTACTATTCATTATCATAATTTACACCGAAAGGGTTATCAAGCACTGGAACAGGCTGCCCAGGGAAGTGGTTGAGTCACCATCCCTGGCGGTATTTAAAAGGTGGGTAGATGAGATATGGTTTAGTGATGGTTTTTGTCAGTGTTAGGTCGATGGTTGGAGTAGATGATCTGAAAGGTCCCTTCCAACCTAGGCAATTCTGTGATTCTGCAATAATAATATTGTGGCATTTGCAGTATGGCATTTCTTCAGACGCTGTTTACTTGTGTACATAACTGTATAATGTGTTGTTAACTTGCCAAGCTGAGCCTTGAACCCTTGAGTTAGGCATTACATATGTGCAATAATTTAGCCTACTACTTGAGGCTCTCACCATATAGCAGCTTATCTATATGTGACTAAGAATGGTTAAAGTTGAGTGTAGTCAGTAATACTGACACAGCAGCAAATGGGAAGCATCTTTTGAAATTGCAAACCAAATAACAACAAACTGCTGCTTTGTTGCCTCTTCCCAGTTGAATTACAATATTTTAAGCTTACTACTATAATTATAATTAATTTTCACTCAATTAATTTGTTTCCCAATATTGTAAAGCACCTTTCCGCCAACCTCTTTGTGTATGCTCCCTGGGTTTCTTTTGATGCATGTTACTGACAACCTTAGAAAAAGATTTGTCCTCAATACAGTCTGTAAAGAAGAAAGAATCATCTTCTGAGGGAGAAAGCTGGAATCTTCACCACCTGTGAAGATGCAAGTACCCAGGACATAGGAGTAGAATATGACAAGGCAGTGGGACAGAGGTGTTATTTACTTAGAGATACTTGGATAGGACGGTCAAAGCTACATTCATATTCCACATAGGTACAATCTGCTTTTTAAAATAATCTGGTTCTAACATTTGTTTCTGGAAACTATGGGACTTTGGTTCATTTAAACACAGAGGTGTACAAGTTCAGTCTTACTTTGACTAGATGCCAGTTAGAAGGATCAGAGGCAGGCAAGGGAAAATGTGAAGAGCAGTTGGCAGTCTTTCTGTTTCTCAGTGCCAAAGCCTGTGGGGTTAATTTGAAGATACCCAAATCACCTTGGCAGCATCATCCCTAGTCCTTTCCAGAACTGGAATTTAATGAGCCAGGACAATAAACATAGGATCACAGAAAAATAGTTATGGAAGGGACTTTAAGAAGTTGTCTCCTCCAGCCCCAATGTAGGAGCAACTGTGTTTATGTCATTTCTAAGAGAAGCTTGTCTTCCCTCTGCTTAAAAAATATCTGGCAATGGACCTTCCACAACATCCATAGACAATCTGTTCTAAAGGGTAAAATGATGCAGGAAAATAAAAAAAACTGGAAAGTTTTTCCTTTTTGTCTAAAGTTGTCCTTAAATTATAGTCAGTATCTGTTCTATCCAATGAGGACTTCATTCCTTCCATCTTTGCAGTAATGTTGGAGAAAGGAATTATCTGACACATGCTGGGGTTTAGCAGAAAATTTTATAGTGATTTCTTAAAAGGATGATTATAAGGATTACTTCATCTGAGTATTAATTAGATATGATGGAATGCAGTTCCTTCTTATGAGCATGGCTGATAGAAGGGGTTAGAAAGAAGATGCAAAGATCCTGTTTCCTTAATATTTATTTTCCAGTTATATTGTCCAATAGGAGTAGTCCATATCACTCAGCTGAGCACAGTGGATTGGTGTCCACTCCCAAAGGGCAGGAAGAACAAGGGCTTCCCCAGCAAGAAATAGACCAATGCAAGAGGAAGGGATGCTACTTAATCTTACCTGGTCTCTCTAAGTGCTGGGAAGTTTTGTTATTCAAAGTTTCTTACATAATTCAGGACTCTTCTCCTTACATAAGTTTCTAAAGCAGGAAAGCAGCTAGGTTTCTGAATTCATCTTATTGAGTTAATCCACTCATACTTAACTCTTACTAGAGATGCAACTGAACTTATTTATGACTGAGGATGTTTCTTCTAGAAACCCAGATGTGAGATTTGAACAGTCTCTTTATTCATTCTAGACTGCATGTTTTGATACGTCGAAAACCAGAGTCTGATTTTTCTCCAGGTTCAGAGCTCAGCAATTGAATCCATATCCTCAAATAAATAAAATGACAGTACTGCTGTGTGCCTTCACAACTCTCAATTCTCATCTCTGTTGAGTCCTGTTTTGCCAGTCTTTTGTAAAGAGAAATCAAAATATTTACAAGCCAAATGGCTCATCTTTTGACCCCTTGTCAAATGCTTTCATTCCCTTTTCATCAATTCTTTTTTTTCCTCCCGTGGCAACTTAATTAAGACCTTTTTTTTCTGATCTCATGGACCCTTCTAATAGTCTTATCTGCAATAGTTCCCTAGCTCCACACTGTCAAGGCAAATTCTTTTTCTATCCTAACTTAAATTTAACTGTAGCTGCCTCCGTTAGTAAGAGCTTCCTACAGAGGAGCTTCTACCTAAGTTAGAAGCTGGCGAGGCTGATGTTTGCATAGGACTCATTCATGAAAAAAAGTCTGAAACTATATTTGTCTTCTGCAGAAGTTATAACAAAGGGAAGAGAGTACAAAAAGCATCAGTCTTCAAATAGATCAAATGATCAATAAAACCCACTCAAATTGCAAGCATTCTGCTCCAGGAGACGCTGCTTCAGGAAAATGGCTTCATCATAGTTGAACAGAAAGAGTATCCCGTGGAAACAGGTATGGCCAGGCAGTTAGCTGCTCCTACCTGCGTTCTTTCACTCCATGTGAAATAGAGGTGTGTTTCATTTTCTCCTACCCGTTTCAGCCATCTCACTCTGCTGTAAATGCCATGAATCCCCCAGACTGATAAATGGAGCTTTTCTGGAGAAAAAGGATGTTTCTTTCCTCTACTTATGTGTACGCCAGGCATTGCAGAGACACATATTTGTTTGGCTTTTACATTGTGAGATGCCACTGTGTTTGGGGGTGTTTGAGAGACCAGATGTTCTTAGTAGGAAAAAAAAAAAAAAAAAGAAAATTGTCTTTGAACATTGCCTATTGTCAAACTTCAAATCAGATATGTTGTCCATTATTGATTTCCTTAAACGTTAGCTTTGTGTTCAAGTTCTTATAATCATTGAGTCTTCAGTGCCTCTATAGCTGTAAACATTTTCTGGTATTTGTCTCTAAGGATGCATATCTGGGACTGCTGATGTCCAGCAACTGTTTAGTCACATTTAGTTAAGGGGAAAATGTTTTTTCCTGACCTTGTAATTTCTGTGTACACAGACATTTGTGGTCTAGATATTAAGAAAGCTGTTGTATTTTATTTAGACTAGACTGAGGTTTCCTACGTGCTGGAGAATCTCAGTCTCCATGGATAAGACAAGGGCTTAAGAGCTTCTGAAGTAATCATCACTTAGAAGACTGAAGGATTGCGCTCTACAGCTTTCCAGAAACAGATTAAAAAAGTTTCCCTCTATCAGTGTTGTTTTAATTGTGATTCTGAGGTGTTAGTGGTTGAGATGTGTTTGGTTGCTGTAAGAGCTGGCTGAATCTTTATTTTTTATTTAATATTTAAAATGACAGTTTTCATTATAAACCAGATTATTCATTCCCCCCCTAATCCCCCAAGAAATTAAGTTCTGTTTCTGGATTAATCCTAACTCTTCATAGTTCTTTTTTCCAAAGTTATCTCCATTGGCTGATTTTGGTGCAGTTCTCCAGGCTGTACCTTCAGACTACAGAATATATATATATATATACACACACACGTTTGGCAATTGCTTATGTGGTAATCTTCCTGGTTTTCATATTTACCTGAGACTCAACAGGTTCTTTCGTGTTGGCTTTGCTATACACAATTTTATATATATATGAATGGTCACAAACTTGTACCTGAAAATTGGGTCTATCTTGATAAGCAGAGAAAATTATGAAACGCTTTAAGACATTACATGTATTTATGACCAACCCATGGTATCCTTTTGAAAATCACCATTTTTATAAATCATTATGAAAAATAAGATCTTTAATAGAAACTCATTTCTTAATTAAGAGAGTACTGTTTTGGAGAGCAAAGTGTAAGAGATTTAACACATGACAGTATTGTTCTGAGGGAAATTTTGGTCTTTTAGGTCAACGCTTCATGTAATTTATATAGAAAAAAATAGCTTAATACTGTTCTTGCCCCTAATTAAATGAAATAGGTATTCTTTCACACAGGTGCTTTATTTAGCAGCACTGAGGCATAGCAGGACAGGAAATATGAGAAAAGAAGAAATAAGGTATTTTTAAGCTGAGGAACAAGGTCCATGAGCGTGTATCTTTACAAGTAGCATTGTCTTGCTTAAATGACTGAACACTCTTAACTTCTGTTCAGAAGTGGCTCTGCATCATTTCATTAGAAATATTTAATATTAAGAAATTGGTTTTGAGTAAGAACTGCAGGTTATTGAACTGGAATCTACACCTCTTTTCCTCAAAACTGAGGGAGTGCAGCCTTTTGACTCCACTTTGTTTCCCCTACAATACACAAGTGTAGGATACGTTTTCCTTTGAAGTTATTACGAGCTCCATGATGGAGCCCAGCATGAGGAAGATCTCACCTTTACTGCAGGCAGGGGTAAGAAAATCTTATTCTTCATTTTGTTTGTGCACCCCTACTATCCTGGACAGGATGCACTTGCAGAAGAACACTCCTTTAGCATTTTACATCAAGGCACCAGTGCAAACCCGATATTTTTAATACCCTTCTCATGACCATCTAGGGTGGTTTTGTCTGCAGACGGTGATCTAGGGCCAAATACAGGTCTGGGGTAGGGGGCCGAGGTGAGTGGGTGGCTTGCAGTCCTGCCAGGAGTTGCGTTTAGCCTCTAGAGGGTGCGCTTTGATCCCTCTTGATCACACAACAATTTGCTGTGACAAAAGCAAGGGAGCGGGCGAATATAGCCACTTAGGCAGGAACAGCAACATCAGACGCCGGCAGACACCGTTGAGGCAAGGCTCTCATCTTATGCAATAAACCATTGCAGCTCATGGGCGCTCTTCAGAGATGGAACCTGCCCCTTTTTCACTGAATTGGACGTTAGGTATTCGATCAGCATTCAGATTTATGCTTTAGATGCTCATGAAAGAGGATGCTTTCCTTCGTGTGCCTCTCAGTGGTGATGCTTGCATGCAGATTTTATATTTTTGGAGTTATTTTCTTAAAATATTAACACAAACATCCTGCCACATAGACAGATCTGGGGAGATACTGAAATCTGAAGAGTTAAGAGATTTGCAATATAAGGTTTTGGTTTACCCTTTGACTTCCTTATAAATCCTTTTTTTTTTTTTTTTATTGTGAAAGGTGTCTTCAGGAACATAGCTTATCATTTTCCTGTGATATATGTGTGCTTTAAAATGTAGTCTAAATTTGCCCATGGAAAATTGCATTCAGGATCCAGTAACATAGTTGCATCCAAGACGGAATAAAAGGCTGATATTACTACATGGGATTCAAAACAATGGCTTAATTGGCCGGGAAAATGTAGTTATCAGATGATAAAGATATGAAGTCAAGGGCAAGATATGCCTGAAAACAAGCATTTTCCTGCCTAAAATTAGGCAAAGTTAATAGGTTAAATTTTGTTTATTGAATAAGAGAACCCAAAGTTGATTGATATAGTAATTTCAGTGTTTGCTATGGCAAATATTTAGCTCATTATCAGTTTTAATAGCATTTTGCAGAACAAGCCTTTTCTTGACATGCAGAAAATACTATTAAATTTCCCTGCATAGATACATTGTTATGACATGCAATAACTACTTGAATATAAAGGGGATTAATAATTTAAAAGGTGTTAACAAATTAGGGCCATCATTAAAAATAGACTTTGAACCATTTTGTAGAAAAATCAGATTGAGGTAATGCTCTGCTCTTATGATAAAGAATTACAGCATTAATTCTGCAAAGTGAACTTATTGCTCCTATTCGTCTCCAAAACCCTGGAGCATTAAAAGACAGGAAGAATGAAATGATCACTGCGTTTTTTCAGGCACAACAGCTCTAATATTTCCATCACAGTTTCACAGCTCAGCTTGCATGGTTGTGCTAGAGGAAAAAGCCCATAAACGTCATGCTTCCCTTTGTTTTGTTTTTGCTGGTCTTATGAAATCGGGTCGAATTTTTTCAGACAGTTTATATTAATATACTGAGAATTTTGCTTGTACAGCATCTGTGCAGAGCATAAAGCAAACATTTCTTCTGTACAGAAGCTGTTCTTTTCTTCATTTTAAAATGTAAGCCTTGATTTTCTTTTGCATTTTGTTTTTCCTTTCTTGCAACAATTGATGACCAGAGGCATTTCAAGGTTGAATTCTTGTTGGTTTGCAAATTATTAATTTGTTTTCTTTCCAACTTGAGATAAACAGAAATAAGATCACTTTTGAAGCCTTTTCTTCGTTGTTTCGTATTGCATCCATGAAACATCAGAAAAATGGATCCAATTTTTTTTAGCATAAGTGTATTAGGAAATACATTTGTGATTCTTACTCATGTGAGTAATCCCTGCCCATATGAATAGTTTCACTGCAAATAATGGTCAGGAGTGGACCCTTATTCTAGAAATAGTTCAACTGAAAGATTTAAACAAGCTTGAAGAGGCTAAGCTTTTATTTTTGCTTCATTCCTCTCATTGGTTTCTTTCAGACGTATTTTGGAGAAGAAAAAAAATAATTTCTGGGATTTAAGTAATAAATTTCACATTTGAGGGACAGAGGTACCAGGAGCTCTTTTCAGGCCCTGAAGGTAGCAAAATATTTGTCTTCTCCCTCTCTCTTATTCTCACTTGCCATGGCAGTCATCTCCCTTCATAACATTTCCCTCTCACCCCCCCTTCCTGAGTTTTCCCTCCCCTTTTCCTTTCACTTTCTGAGACCACAGAACCCAGATGGTGCCCTCACTGTTGCCAGGCACTGGGGGAACTGTTTCTGTTATACCCACCTCTCAATAGCTGTACTGAGAAACATGCCAAAAGTCCAGTACTGAGAGATGTTTAATTTTGATAGTATTTTCTTGCCAGTGATTTTTTTTGTCAGCACCCATTTTTATCCCTAAATCCAAGTCTCTAATATTGGCAATGGTGCTACATCAAGTTTAAATACAACAATGAGTTTCCAGTCATCTAGTTGTGATTTTAGCAGAGTCAGATGTTGTTGAAGCACCAATCAATAAATGGTTAAAGCATTGTTTATATAGCACCTCTATTCCTGCTAATACTGAAAAATTCATAACACCATGACATTTTTTCAGGCAGAAGTGTATATGTTGGTGCAGACAAATAGAACATCTCCTTTTATGTACCAATATACCAGCGTTTGATTTTTTTAATCACAGAGAATGAAGTGTGATGGAGAAAGTAGAACATGGAACAGAGGAGAAAAGATTCATGTTCTGATTAAGTATAAAATAAGAGTAACTGTGGTAGAGATACAGTTAGAAAGGGACATGGAGGATAACAAACTATAAGTATGTTATTAGCCAGAGGAAGATCAAGGGGAGTATTAGTCTGCTACACAACAGAGGGGAGAAACTCTTAACAGATGACCTAGGGGAGGCCAACGTGCTTTAATGCTTTTTTTGCTTTAATCTTCACTGAAAAGGTCAGTTGGGATCATGTGGCAAACAGAGTTTGTATCTGCCAGAAAAAAGCAAGATCCAAGGCTAGAACAGGAGAAAGTAGGCTAGAGAGTACTTAGAGGAGTTAGACCTTCAAATCAGGTTGGCCTGAGAAACTTCATCCTACAACACTTTAAAAATTGGCTGGAACAATCTTGAGGTCATTAGCCATTTTTGAAAACTCATGGGGGTCAAGTCAGGTTCCAGAGTAGTGGAAAAAGACAAACCTGATGCCCTGTTTTTAGAAAGGGAAAGAGGAGGAGCTGCGAAGGAATTTCAGATAGATCAACTTAAGATCCCATCTTGGAAAAATACCAGAACATACAACAGATGTTTAACAGATACCTAGGAGAAAACATGGAAATGTGTGACAGCCAAAATGAATTTGCCAAAACTTCTTGTGTCAAGCCATAATAATTAACAGGACAACAGGAATTCCAGGTACAGAAGTTAAAATAAGCAGAATATATATCATACAGTCTGTCTGAAGCTTTTGACATAGTATTATAAGCAAGTGAGGAAGCATGGAATAAATGAACCTACTGTCAACTGGGTGAATAATGATTATAGAAAGCCTGACTATTAAAATGTATCTGTGGCTGTTGTTAGAAATGGATATGTATGCAGACAAGCTGCAGAAAGTTCAGAAAGGTTGAAAAGGAACTAAAATGTATGACCAAAGGAAAAGATTCATTTAATGGTAGATTTGGAGATTCTGTGTCTACGGAAGACAACCAGGGAAGACTTAGTAGCAGATTTGAGATACGTAGAATTTGAAGAGGGAGAGAAAATAAATCATGATCTTTTCTCTTTGTCCATGATAGGTTGAACTAAAAGTAGTGGGCCAGAAAAATGCAGTTACTGGAAGGATGCTTCTGTTTAGCCACTGGGAAAAACTTTATAACAGTTTGAGGAGTGGAGTGTGTGATTTCCATTGTAGCCACATGTTTCAATGGGTTATGATGAGGGTGATTTTTATACATATTTGTTCATTCACACCAGAGAATACAGATAGCAGCGTTCTCGGCATGCTGTAATTCTGAAGATAAGGCTGTGAAACACCAGTGACAGGATCTTGTGGCCTAGCAGAGAGAAAAAGAAACTATTTTCTGGGAATAAATAAACTTGCATTTTATTTTAAAATAAACACTCATCTACTAAGAGAGGTTGGGTAAATAATTTCATTTCTTTGTGCCTTAGTTTGCTTATCTGTGAAATCAGCTTTAAGATGCCAATATTTTTTATAGAATAGCTTTCCAAAATACTTCTTGACTTAAAGATAGGAAGAGAGAGCTATTCCTTGCCTACCTCAGTTCATCCCCTCATCCTTTCCTCCCTGGAAGCTCTCCAGTTCTTTCTTCTAGTCTTATCCCTGCAACCACTTCAAGTCTACCAAAATATTTAATTTTGTCAGTCCATAAATTCTTGGGGCAAAAATACGCAGTTTTGCCTATTGTTGAAAAGCCTGGAATCAGCTTCATATTCACTCATATATTTAATGGGAGAGCAGGCTATGAAGACTGAGAGTTAAATCCACTTTTGCTCTTGGGAGCAAAGTTCACAGCTGCAATCTGTGCTTCTCCTTCTACTGCCTGTTTCTCCTCTCTCTGGCTAGAGCAACAAACCAGCCTTTTCATCCTCCTTGAAACAGGCATTACCATGTGTCCCTTGTCCACTTCCCACCCCGAGACCATTTAATCTCTTCCCATTATTAGGCTCTGGGCTGCCAGGACTACAAGTAGGAGATGCAACCTTTTATGTTTTCAGCTTTTGTCTCAGTGCTTCCTTCCTGAGCATCATCTCTTGGGGCTTAAGCCATGTACTTGACCTCATATTAAGCTGCTATTAGTGGCACTTTCGTGAATATGCTGACTACACAGTACAAGTTTTTTGTTGGTTTTGTGCAGGTTTTATCCTCGGGTACAGACATTTTCAAATATTCAAGTGAAGAGAACATACATATTCTAGATTTGCAACCTCCCCTTTTGCTATTCCCTGGGCTGCATGCCCCAAAACTGACAAACCTGTCTTAAGGGAGCAGCAGAACGCAGTGCCTTCAACATCCTTCCTCCACAGCATCTAAGGGCTAACATTGGCATCCTTGGCTAGAAAGAGTGGGAGGCTAGAGTGCCTAGCAGTGATTCAGTATATTCTTCATGCTTTTTTCACATGAATGGTTTGATTGTAAATAAAATGGGAGCTATAGGTACTGATGTGTATGTGTACATACATTGGCGAACGTGTTTCCATTGGCTGATATCAACCAGGAGATTTATTTTCTCGTTCAGTATTTTATATGCACTCACAGGATTGTTTCTTTTGCTGCCAATTCTTCTGCTATAGCTTGATTTTCATTACTTTTTTTTTCTTTTTTCAGTTTAAAAATGCTTCCATGTTAATTCAACTTTAGGCATAGGTAACTAACAAGTAAGATGAATTAAAAAGAAGTTCTACTGGGTCTGTAATGGTTTTTCCCTCTACTCAATATTAAGGGGCCTATAACCCAAGAAATTAAAGCTTTTAAAGGTAAACTAAGCAAATAAAAAATCAGAGCGGGGGGTGCATGTTATAAAATATTACATATTTGAGCATTTTTCTATGTATTTTGACCTCTAGAAATTATAAATATTTATAGAGTTGAAATTCAGACAACTACTTGAGAAATTGAGTACAATACTTGATGATTAAACTGTATCTATAATTTCCTGCCAGTATTTAAACTATTTGATTGCTTACATTTTGGAGGAAAATGAAAAAGAGAAAAGGGCTGTAGAATGATGGAAGTTGGTTCAGAGCCTGACTTAATAAATGTGACGATCAAATATGAGGATTTTTGGAAACAGAGATAAGCGATTCTAGCCCGAAGGCTGAACTTAATGTCAAAGAGGGTGTTCATGCAAAGTAAAACAGTGTGTCTAGTAAACTAGAGAAATATCATCTTTGGAGAAAAAAATCTCTAAAGATTTTATGCCACTTTTAACAGACAACAACAAAAAAGCCCTAGCTGTACCTCAGGATATGATCAGTCTTTTTGAACTGAATTTGTTCAGTGCTTTTTTGTTCTTCAGCGCTGTCTGCAAGCATTCCCTGTCTCAGTCATAAGGCTTGGAGTTTGGCAGTTTTATTTCTTTGTTATATTTTCATCATGTGAGATAAAAAGTCACAGATGAGTGATATAATGGAAACAAATGTTACCTGTGTCTGAGCAGGAGGAAAAAAGCCCTCAGTCACACTGAATCTGTGCTCTTATTCTTTCATAAAATTGTTTGAATTTTTTTTAAAACGATAGGTGATTTTTTTTTTTTCCCTTCTCTGCTCAGCCAAACTGCCTCTCTACCTGAAATGAAGTTCAGTAGCCACCTTAGGAATAGCATTTCTCAGGATAGCTGAGGTTGAGACTATTGTAGGTGTGATATCTTCAGCCTCTGTGGGAGGGGATGAAGGCTGCATCAGTCTGGAGTAGCCCCTGGAGGTTAGCTCAGAGCAGCAGTACAGCTTTGGAGGAAGCTGTCAGCCCTCTGGGCTACAGGGATCTGCTGTTTTTAATAAGTACATTGCACAAGACAGTACCCATGAGTTAAAGTGTATTTTCTCACAAGAAAGTGTTTTTAAAAATAATAAGTCCAAAGCTGCATGGCTAATTTTTGAGAATATAGTATGTTAAAAATACCAAACAGTCCTAAATATTTTAAGTGCGAATGGAGCCTAAATAAGATACATTCTACAGATGGGCAGTTTGGCTTCTCCCTTACTCAGAGATTTGAATTGGAGCTCTTATTTGTTTTTACCAGTTGTGAAGGAGTTAGTTTCGATATGCAGATCATTTCATTCCGTACAACAGTGGTTCTTCAGCTAAATACTGTTTCATTCGATTAGTCAACGTACTCATTTTGGAGAGGGAGGAACTGAGAGGAGGAAAAAACTAGGGACTATCAATAAGTATGCATTTTCTAGATATCACAATGCCATATATATTGCAATAAATTGCTTTTCAGAATGTGGAGTGCAGAGATTTTCAGGCTATTGTATACAAATTGTACTTTCATTTCTTGCTTTAGTATTTGGTGATGACAAACACTTCATATATCTCATGTTCTTTCAAGTTTAGCTACTTATGCTTTTTATCAATTACTGAAAGAATAGGCTTGTTTGGTTTTTTTGGGCACTTCATAAGTAAACACACCAAAAGTTACTTAAAAATTAAAACTGAGCAGTATGTTATCAGCATACTAAGCAAAACTCTTGTGTTAACGACCAGCAACTGAGTCAGCTAAGTTAAATATGACATGACATGACAAAGATTCGCTTGTATTTTCTTTTGCATATTTTTCATTATTATAAAATCTTGTAAATCTGGTGTTCATAGGCATGATTTGCTGACCTCCTCATTGAATTTGGGCAGGCATAATCAAAAAGTCCTGCAGAATGTCATTGACGAACTAATGATGTAAAATGAGACTGCAAGATTGCCTAGCTTTTTATTTCCAAAGAAATGCATGTCTGCCAGAAAGGAAGGATGAGGTTCTGGTTGTCCTAAAGTTATTATGAGTGGGAGATTATACGGACATATATGGTAGTGATGAACAGAGATCAGAGAGACCAGAACATCAAGGGGAAGGAGAAAGGGGAATTAAGAGATCAAAGATTGTAGAGAAACTGGAGGGAGAGTTGGCTTTGTCTTCTCTGCCAAAAAAGGTGTGGGTTTTGTAGTGAAAAAACTGACAGTAACATTAGTTATTTTGCTGTAGAAGACAACAAAAGCTCTGTAGCTTTTACTGTGCTGTAGCTGAACAAGTTCAACTGCTGAAGTAAACTGTTAACACCTCTGTCCTTTGTCTTCCTTTTTATTTAACAGTGAGATTATTTCTGATGAATAAGCAGTGCAAAAAAATTAGTTTGAATTTCTCTTTTTTATTTCATTGAATACTATTCAGAGAAGAAAAGCCTAATAATGAAGAGCAACCTAACTTGGACAAAAATTATGGAGTCCGATTTTCATGCTAAGCAACCTTTGATACCACAGGAAGGACTCTGACTATCAGAAAAGCACATGGAGAGTAATATCTGGAGAGGATAAGGCACTGAGGGTTGTGCAGTATGAGATAGCAATTTATTTCCCTCTTTGCCATCAATTTGTTTTGTAAATGTTGAAAACTCACTTTTCCTCTCTGATATGTATTTTCTTGTTTCTTAAATAATCACAAAAAGCACAACTATACATTAATTCCTCTCTTAATCTTTCATTATTCAAGTAAAGAGATTACTGAAACCTAAGGTCAGATCTCTTTAATACTGGCTATTTATAATTAGGCAGTGAAAGCCATACCTAAATATTTAAAGCAGTTTGAGATGTTGATTACCCATAACTCCCAATGGAAATATACACTTTATTTATAAGAAGCCTAGGGAGAGAATGCAATCTGTGTGGTTTTGGAGGTTTTGAAAGAGTATGATAGAAAATTGTCTGTCCATAATGGTTTAGGTACAGTTGTTTCTGATCAAAAGTATTATTCTAGGACCATGTTTTTATTATTTTGTGCTTCTTGGATTTGAGTCAAAGATGTGGCATTAAATGCCTAAATGTAGTACTCCAGTTTTAAAGACACTTTGCACAAATGATAGCTTTTATGTCCTTTCTCATATGAAGTTAACTGAGACTTTGAGGAAGCTTGTCTACAATTTCCCCCATCTCATCAGTAGTGGACAAGGCCTTGTCAGAAAGCTTTGTATAAAGAAGAATCTGTGAGAGCATGCTTATGCTGGGTAATATCCTAAGTTTCCTTTATCATACAGGTTTCTGTAGAAGGAATTTGCACAACAGGAGTATTTGTATGATAGATACAACAAAAGTAGAATTTCTCATGCGTGAGTTACATCAGGAGCAGTTACTTCAGTTTGGTGAATTATTTCAGTTCTGTTAAATTTTCATCTATAAATGTATACTGGAAGCTAGCATTTCTGCCACCAGCTTCTCATTACTTTCTAGAGAATGTAGTATATAATTATCATTTTTAGTACCTGAAAATGATTGAGGAAAACATCCTCACACCCAAAGTTAAAAGACAGTAATAATACAGGCAAATTGTAATAACTTTATTTCCTGGTCTTCAGGATAGATCTCATGGTATCCTCTTAAACTCACAGCAAAAGAATCATTTTTTTAACAGAGTAAATTTTCCTCAAGGATTATGTGTTTAACAGATGTCTACTGTATACCTTATCTAGGGAGTTGATTCTTTGTTTAGTATAAGTAGCATTGGGATCACAGTAAAAGAGGCAGCTAGCCTTCTTTCCTGTCTGCAGACTAGATTGCCTTAAGAGACATTGAGACCAGTAGAGAAAAAAGAAATTACACTGATCCAATAGATATACTGCTGAGAGATTTCTATTATATTCTTACCTCAGACATTGTACCACCATTAAATTCACACTTTCAGGCCCTGGGAATCAGGTCAGCATGACAGCGAAGTTTGGCTAAAATGGATCTGCTATATTAGTTTTTGTGAAAATGATTAAGCTCTGCAGGTTCAAGATCAGTACTATTTTTCAAGCAGTCATTGTTTCAAAGCTAGGCAAATAAACCCTAATATGAAAGAGAAAATGATAGGGAGCCAGACAAAGATGAAATTGAGTAGCAGGGTAAACAAACTACCTGAATACATGATCTCAAGTAGAAAACAACACAAAGTCATTCATTTGGCACGGCTAAAAATCAGCTGCCAGGCAAATATTTTTTTTAAAGTATTTTAAGCAGACTGCCCATCAAATAAGCATAATTATAATCAAAATTCTTACAACGTTCTCTAAATTCCTAAAGGCAATCAGCTCCACTCAAATTAGTAACTTGGATAAATCACCATTAATTAGCTAATATAAGCCAGCAGGTGGTTTTGAGCCCAGAGAGATTCCCTGGTTATTTAAATTATGTATACTACACCACACCAAAGATGGAGTAAGTGAAAGGAGAACAACAGGCACAAGTCTGTTTAAAAAAAAAAAAAAAAAAAAACACCAAAAATTCCCCCAAAACTGTTTAGGGATGATGCTCAGCTAAAGTCTTCTCCAAGTCCACATCCCACCCAGAGGAGTACAAGGTGGCTTTGACCCCTCAGCTCAGGTGGTATAATCCAGGAATGTTCTGCACAGTTCCTATTTCAACACTGAAATACATGCAGGAAACAAAATCTGCATTGGAAGCGTGCATGAGTAGATTTGTTTGAAAGATATTGTGGTTACCAGAAAGATGGACATAGCAGAGACTATATTTTATAAAAATACATCATTGAAGCCACAAGGATAGCCTTGTCAGCATACACATTAATCACAAGAAGAGGAGACAGTTCTTTTTTGTGAGCATGTAGCAGGCATTTCCTATAAATAAATGAAATAAAAATTACATCATTTTAAGAGGTTAACGTCCAGTCTTTTGTGACCAATGCTGCCATGCTTAGTTGTGGGCAGTAACTGTTAGAAACCAAAATGAACGCTTTTGTATTAGTCCAGCAGAAGAAAATTAGAATTTTTTGAAATACTGGTACTGATAAGTTTGTGAGATCAAGAGATCTGACTCAAATCTGCATGCAAATCTATTGGTTTGAAATACTTGCTATTTGCATGTTGGGCTACCCTAAAAATCCCAGAGACTGCCATAAAATTTTGTCATGTTACTGCCACCCATAAGCCTTATGCTTGGTGATCATGCAAAAATCGAGGCTCGACTATAGTTTACAGTCTTTGATTGAAGCTAATGACATTGTGTGGGAGAAAACAGTGAGATCAATACAGATATTTGTATTTCTATGTATATTGATAGCATCTCTGAAAGTCTGGACTGTGATGCACTAACAGTACTTCAAAGGATTAAAAACCTTGCCAGGTTTTACTGAATGATGTGCAGGTCTGGTAGTAATATTTAATTCCAGTGCATGCTCTTGGATCATCCATGCTTTTCACATTAATCAACTGAGTGTAATGCTCTGTTTACGAAGAACTAAGATTGCATATCACATTGTATTACTGTCTCTGTGTCTGGCAGACTCGTTGCTGGCACATACTTCGTGCTGGGTGATGTATTTTGATGAACTCGTTTTCATACACTTATGCAAGTTTCTAGTATATCACATTTTTTTCAATGTAAATGTTAAATGTATTATAAACATATTATCCAAGAATTATTTAGCCTTTCCATTCAAACACAAGTTTCTATAAATTAAGCCAGAAAGAATAGCATAGGAAGAAGGGTTTTCCATTGCCATGTTATAACCTAAATCTTGAAGTCCTTATCGTTTTTCTTAACAGAGAAAACATGAAGCCTGTACCTACCTAAGTCCTCCCCACTTCTGCAATAACCCTTAGGACTTGAGTTTATCCCACATAAATGGGCAGTCAAGGTAGTTCCTGAGTTATTTGAACAGAGTAACGTTGTCAAGGCTCAAGATGTATTGCAAACTACTGTGCAGTCTTCGTAACAACGTTTCAATTAAAAAAACACTGTTCTGTGGATTATTTCCCATAGCCTTATAGACCAAATCCTTCCTTTGTGGATCAAAGTCCCTCACGGAAGAGGACAATAGATATATATAATGACTGAAAGCACGAAGATAGGTGCACATTGTCAACTTTCCAGCTGTTGACAGAGACTCTTAAAACAAACAAGAGCTTTACTAAGTTTCCTGTGGACTTCTTTTTCTGTCGTCAGGCTCCGCGGTCACTCTGTCAGGAATGAGGGAGCCTGAACAAGAGCCAGTGTGTGTGAAAACCCAGACAGCACAGGAGCTCACCAAATTGGAGGGCAATTTTTCCTCATATTTTTTAAAAGGTTTTCTCAACTTTTGCCCTAGCCTGTCACTCTTCCACTGAAAAAAGAGAGTTAGGGCATAAGCAATTATCAGAATGTACCTCAGTCAAATGTCAAATATGTAAAAATGATAATAACCATAACTAATTCAGTAGATAAAATTAATTCCATGTGTATACAAAAGTAACGCCACTAGTTTTTTTAAAAAATGTGTCCTGCATTGCATTTTAAACTACCTTAAAAATTCCTTTTTTCTGGGCATGGTGTAGAACTATACAACTGTTCAGGGAAAAAAAAAGCAGACTTGTTGCTCAACACATGCAACAGTGCCCTTTGATATCTTTTTTTTGGACTTTGTAATAATGCTGTGACTACTGCTGTTCACAAATATTTTATTTATAAAAACTATCCTCCCACAGGGCTGCTGCAGATGATCTGCAAGCTGAAGACTAGCCTGTAAACTCCACTCGCTCGAGGAAATGGTGCTTCTGTTTTTAAATATCAGTGCTTGGGTTGGAAATTGTAGTAACTAGAACTGTGCTCCCAATTTCAGTATATAGGGGAAGGGATCTAGCTCTTGGGTAAACTAAACTATTATCTTCAAGATAATAGTTTAATGCCCAGTCTTTCTATGACAATGCTGTTATGCTCTGTGGTTGATTAAAAACTGTAGAAAACCATGGAAACAGGATGCCTTTACATCAGGGCGACAGGTAGAATCAGTGTTATTTTTGCAAACAAAAATAGTCATTTGATACATTGGAAAGATCAGCGCTCACAAACCTTCATTTATTAGTAACTTTTGAATGGAAGCCAAGTAGGAGTTAATGTTCAGAAAATGTCAAATATAATAGAATGAGTTTTAGTGGCCCAAAATAGGAAATTTAGAGAGTGCTGAAAACCCTAGGATAGTGTATAGCAGAGGTAAATTAAGCCTGATTTCACACAGCAAACAACTGGAAGAGTTCCTGTGTAGGTGTTCTGTGTTAAACCTGCTGTAATCTCCACAATCAGAGATCACGCTTTTCTAATAGTAACATGATATACTGAAAAAAATGACTGGAGTAAGCCAGATCTAAGGTCTATCTAGCCTGGTATCTGTCTAGCAGTAGCTAATAGATTAGGAAAAAATATAAGAATAGGAAATTTGGAAGCAATACTTCTGTCTGTTATTCTCTCCACGTCTTCAGCAGCCTACAAGTTAGGGACTTTCTGAAGAAGTTGTTGAACGTAGATCCCGCTATATTTAATAGGCTTTCCTGTACTTGTCCATGAACTTGTCTGGTGTATTTCTACCTGTTGCATAACTTTGGCAGCCAAAACACCTTATTGAATTTCACAGCTAAAAAATAGCTTCCTTGGATCCGTCCTTAGCCCATTGTTTTGCAATTTCAGTTGTTGCCCCTCAACTTCTGCTCCTTGAGAAGTAGTGAGTTATCATTTCTCACGCTGTTTCTTCATGGCGCTCATGAAAATACATAAATCTCTTTATACCTCACCATCACTCATCTTTCTATCAAGCTGAAGCTGACAGTCTCTCTGTGCATAAAAGACTTTTCCACATGTGCATTCATTTACATTTATCAAGACTGAATTGTATTGGATGCTTTATTGCCCAGTCACAAGTATTTTTTAATGTTCTTTACAGTTTTGATTTTGATTACCCTGTGTAATTTTGTATCAGTAGATTCTGTCACTTTGCTGTTCACTAACATTTTGTGTTCTTTTTTGTTAAACATTTAACTGTACAAATTCTGCCTTAGATCCCTGTTGAATTCACTACTGATCTGACTTCATAGTGAAAATCAATTCATCTATTCTTACCTTTATTTCCTACCTTTAACTAGTTATTAATCCAGAGAAGATATCTGAAGCATTCTGGGAATCTAATCAACCAGGTAATTGTCATCCAGATCTTCATGCATTCCTCAAAAGAACAATAATCTCATGAGACTTCTACAAAAGCTATCTTGATTTCTTTTCTTCATTATAACATTGTAATTCACTTATCTATCGTTACATCCTTTATTAGAGTTGTAGCTAATTTGCCTAGGATGGAAGTCAGATTTTTACTGGTCTCACCTCCCATGGAACATTCTTCTTTTAAATAAATATCCTGGTTAGCACTTCATATTATTCTGGTATCGAGGCTGATTTAAGCAATACCCATGTACGTGTCCTTTAAACCTCTCGAGCAAATAGCGTTTTCTTGCCCGATTCATTTCTCAGTTTTTTCTAATCCTCCTCCAATGTTGTTTCAATTTGGGACTGTTCCTCTCTC
Organism: Tringa tobata; assembly: GCA_033628505.1. Classification (NCBI taxonomy): domain Eukaryota; kingdom Metazoa; phylum Chordata; class Aves; order Charadriiformes; family Scolopacidae; genus Tringa; species Tringa tobata. Next base: position 781,308 of record JAHREE010000567.1, read on the forward strand.
TCTTATCTAGAAAATAATGATGCTGATGTAGATCTCTGCTGGAGGTTGTCTTTAGTGACCACCATCCCAAGGATTTATATTTTGCCTTTCTGCTGTTATCTTTTATTCTTTGAGTTCTCTTTTAACTTTTTTTTTTCCTTTTTTTGAGGGCGGGGAGAAGGGTCTGGAAAAGAAATAAAAAAGAAGCATGCAATTATGCTTTTTTCCCCACTATTTTATTGTAAGGACACAAATAGAAATAGGAAAACAATGCAGTCTGTGGAGATGTGGTACCTGAAATCTTTACTTTTTCATTGTTGTAGAGTCCTCGTAAAATAAAGGCATAAAAATACAACTTATTCCATTGCTATACTCTGAAATCTTTCAGCTTTTCTGTTTTAGAAAATTGTCCCCAATATCTTAGCAATTTGAAAGTTAACATTAGAGTTCAGTTTAAAAACAGGTGGTCATCAGCTATTTGTAAGTGCTGTGAGGGTGTCAAGTTGATGTTCTTGGGTTGTAGCGGGGAGCGAGTTTCTGTATCAGTGGCAAATAAGCAGAATAGAGAGTGATTGCATTCTCCTGGGCTATACAAGGGAATTTCTGACAGGCATGTCAAACTACAGAGGCCCTGATTCTGCTTTTAATTAAGAGCTATATGTTGGAGACATCCATACCTTCCTTCTTCCATGTTGAAAAGTTCAGGGGAAGTTTCCACAGTAACCAGTGGCAGAATACAACCTCACATGGTAACTAAACTTTTAGTGACTTACTGTTTTTTCACTGTATTCATTAGCTGCATGAAAAAAAATAACGCTTTGTTGTTCACAACCATTTCCACTCTTTCTTCCTTCATCCTTCTTTTCACAGTTTTGCTATCTTCAGGGCTTTCTTCCATCTCTTCCCTGCATTTCTTTGCTCACAGGAAATTTGGTCTCCACACCTAGCTCTTTTCTTACAGCACTAGTTAAATAATCAGAGATGAAGTTCAGTTTGATAGCAAAGTGTTGTTATTTGAATTTAGAGATAACATCCTAACCAAATTGGGATTGGAAGCAGCAGTTTACTCCTCAAGGGACATTGCTTTCTGTCGCCTGCCAACTTAGGCACTAGTTATTTATCAGTCAATGAAGGAAAAATTTGAACTTCTTTGGGGGAACTAATGGAGGGAATAGGTCAGTGAAGGTATCCTAGAAGTCTTTGGGTACTTGAGAGAAAGGGAGAGAGAGAAAGAATCTGGAATACATGAATGTAGTGAATCACGGAATCAGCACTCAAAGAAGGAAAGATTTGTATCGTCTAAGAATTTTGTCTCATCACCCAAAAAGCAGGGGCAGGGATTTGAAAGAAATGAAAAATTCAACTTGTGATTTTTTTTGTTTGGTTTGGTTTGGTCTGTGTCCTCTCCTCCCCCACCCCCCCTCAGCCCCATGTGTTTGTAAAGGTTCAAGGCTTGCTAACTTCAAAATTTCAGAAGATGTGGTGTGTGCTCTGTGGTATGTTGTGTGAGCTTTTCAAAGTTATCTTTAAGCTAACATATTATATCTTAGCCCAATTACATTTGCTACAAGCGTATGATGTACGCTTGAATTTAGATGTCATGTTTTGTTTAAATGTTTGAAACAATTAAAAGAACAAAAAATAACAAAAAAAATCTGATTTTCAACAGCTTAACTTTTAATCTTTCACTTTACAGTGTCCTAAACTTTCTGGTTTTTCTATTTACTTTCTTTACATAGTGAATTTAAAAGTCATTTAAAAGAACAATGCATAAAAGTATGTAGGTAAAAATGTGACCTTAGATGGGTGTTATATAAGCCTTTTATATTAAGGCCTTGTGTGCAAATGTAAAGACTCTCTGCTTTCAAGTTAGTTAAGTAACATCATAATGCAATATTTAAAAAAAAAATGCAGACAGATATCTTTTTAAGCTTCCTGGTGTAAGCTCCGCATACAATGAAATACTTAGTGCATGTTCCAAATTCCACCGTAGTTAGCAGAGTGCATACACACACACACAGACGAATAAACACCAAGTTAGCATACCTTTTAAATGAAAAGATGATGTTGACAAAAGAACAGACTATTTTTTATGAACTCACTCATTGGTAAGTTTACATCAGGAACTAAAAGTAGTGAAGTTTTGAAGAAACCCTAAAAATAAAGCATTAGGGACTTCTGTTAAGGTAAGGCTTAATACTTCAATTAAAAATTTTATATTGTGTGAATGCTAAAGTTGGACTATGATCCTAAAAATTCAGAGGGTGTCGATTCAAGGCTGTAAACTGAAGAGCTGAAAAAATGAGATTCTCAGGCACTCCTTGATGCCTGATTCAGTGATTCAGTTTTGGGATAGTATTACATAATTATAATTCCCTTCATAGCTCCCTTATATTCAAGATAGTTCCATATGGTCTGTTTTAAGACTATTGAGGATCTAATTAGTGTGTTTTAATTTGTGTGTGCGTCCCCCTCCTCTTTTTTTTTTAATGTGTCTACTTCAGAAGTGAGGTAGAACCATAATCTTAGTATAGCTGGGGAGAGATGGAATGCAAACAGAGTTTTAAGATTTTTAATTCCCTTGGTGACTTGAGTACGAGGTAAAAACCTTGACCCAATATTTTACAGAAAATATCTAGCGGTACAAAAAATTTTTCATTAGAATCACTGGTTTTCAGTTGCCATTAATAGAAGAATACAGTTCAGATTATTAAAACTGCAAGCATTTGGTACCAGTCCCCCCAGTGGTTAGTGAAGAGACTTGTGAAGTTTTACAAAGTCAGGATTCGGTCCAGACCTGAATCACTAATTTGGCACAGTGATGCAGTTCACACTAAGTTGTGTGTTTATCCTTGCTTTCAGTGGATAGATATTTCCTTAGTGTATAGTTGTCCATAAACAGATTTAGAACTCTTCAAAATAAATCTCTTGCATTTCCCATTTCAAGCTTCTCTGCTAAAACTACTTTTAAAATGCCAGTAGTTGTAGTCTTTATTTATTTGTAAATCCTTTGTGTGTGTGTGTGTGTGTAATTAAACTTTAGAACAAGTTACAAGGAAATACTCTGTTTTGTTATAACATTACTTAAAAGCTCCCAGGGAACTGAGTTATAAATATTGCTCTCTGTGACATGTTTTTCCTATAAAATAGGAAAACCAATTTCATACTAAATGTGCCTTTTCATATAATTATTAATTGTGGAGATTTTTTGCCTTTACAAACAATAATGTGAATGTAAATATATCAAAAAGATTATATATATGTATTTGAGAAATCTATACTTTCAATATAGGTGAGTTTGCTTAGCAATCTCTAAACTAACAATGTCCTAGAAAACCACGGAATGATTCCTCATTCTGAATTTCACTTAGACGTCTGGAACAACAAATAGTAAGACAGACTGACCAAAACTCAGAAGTATTTTAGGTAATGTGCAGACGTGCCTCCATGGATGTAGCTGTTCTGGTCTGAATCGGGCAGCATTGTCGATAACGTAAACACATCAAAATGAGACATTCACTTGTGCTTCAAACCAAAGACTCTTGGTCTGTGCAAGTCCTTGCGTGCTGCTGGCATTTGGTACTGTCTAATCTGCTCTTTCCCTTTTGTGGCTGTACCCAGGTGTTACAAAGAACTAAAGTTAGACTTAATCCTTATGGAACTTTCCAAGTAGGAGGGCTCATGCTGGGATTCGGTTACTGTAGAAGTGCCCCCTTTTGGGAAAGATTCAACCCGTGTTAAAGTTGACTTATTGTGGACTCCATTCTTCCTGTTGAGGTGAGACAGCAATTTTTGGCAGTGTCAAATGGTGAGGGGTGGTCCAAAGGAACAAGTTTTCTGTCTGTCCTTTGCGTGTTGATAAAAGGAAATCTGACCTCACTGCCTCACAAGCCATTTTGGTTCCGTGTCTTGGCTTGAATTTATACTGTACCATATCTCTAAGAGTAGCTTCTAATTAGAAATTCCTTGTAGTAAGTCTTTGAATATGCCATCTTCTGTCAGTTTATGGAGTGGTTTGGGGGAGAATAGTACTTGGCTACAAATGATGTATGCAGGATGAAGATCTTTAGTGTCAGTAAAAAATAGAAGAGACTGTTCTTTTTGAAGAGGTATTGCTTATCTCATCTGCACTCAGGAAGGAGTAAAACCATACAGAACTAAATATCAATAATAATAGTATGATTAGTCTACATATCGATAAGCTTTACAAATTGGTATTTAGATTTGGATTAGTATTAGAAAACTAATCATCGTGACAGTTATTTTAATTTGCATATTAAACAATTCCATTATTGAAGAATAATACTGTTGAAACAAACATGTAGTTAAAGTTCTTATCCAGAAGTAGAACACAGAAAAACTAACACTGACTTGGTTTTTCCATCTTTCAAATACACAAACTTGCAGATAAGTTCAAAATATTTAGTTTAATTACTATTAAAATTGAAGTCAGTGACTGGAAAGGGCATCCAGTGAAAATGTGCATTGCAACTTACCCTAAAGGAAGAAATATTGGGCCGATAAAAGCAACCTATAGAGAATGTGAAATAACAGCCGAGTGCTGGCATTTTAGGAACGTCTGTTCATGGATGTGCAAGTTTTATTTCACATTGTCCTCACCCTTCTCAATAAGAATGACTGATAGCTTCACTTTGTGATTTCCCAGCTTTTAAGAGTCTACTTTTATTTATTTTTTATGACCAACCTTACACTTGTTAAATGTAATTTTTGCTTTATGTAACGTAAAAAAGAGCACATCTGCAGTATGCTGTCCCATGAATTAACAAGAATGACTGGACATGAGACAAGAAATCCTTTAAAAACATATGTTCACATTAAATACCTGGGCTATCTCAGTAAAGGAGGTCTTATGGGGTCATTTTTGATGCAGTGCAAGTAAACCATTTCTGCTTTTCTGAAATAGTTTCTTTCAGGTTTATATTGAGCTTGTATAAAGGCACATTACATAAATAAGGGCTTAGTTTGTACATTAGTCTTTTACATCTTGGATTCTTACTAAATCCTTGTTTTTACCAACTTGATGCTTAAGAGATATTGATTTCTGCTACACATGTCTATGGTGTTTATTTTGATATGTCTGGGATTAAAAACAAAATTAACACGCATAATCAATTTTCTTAGAGTTAAAAAGGGTGCTTCGGTACCTTTGGATACATCCTTCTGAAGAAAAAGAAGGGTAAAAGAGATGTGATAATAAAAGTATCGATTTATTCAATCACTGGGTATAAAAACATTAGCACTGGGAAAGAGCCTTCCTCTAAGAGCTTTAGCTGCCCAGTCTCACTTGTGTGGCACAAAATAATTTGCATTTTTAGAGAAATTTCATGTCTTCTGTGAGCTCTAGTGAAACATGAATAAATTGCTTTCTTTTCCTCTTTTTCTGATTTTATAAAGCTGAATCCATTAGGGGCTGAGTCAAACTCTAATGAAAGAAAGGCAACAACTGAGATGATGGAAACCCTGGATTAGATTTCTTAGTAGTCCAAGCCCAGCTGTCATGGCCTACGTGTCAACTTAGTGCTCTTTGGGGAGGCCCGGCGGTACATGCGAATATTTTTTTTAACTGCTGTGTTACAACAGGTCTCTCAAGCGGCTAGGAATTAAACAGAGAAGCAAAGATTAAGAATTAAATAGAGCCACGGCAAGCAGTTCACCAGAGAGATTGGCAGTCAGGCAAGTGAAACCTTTCCGAGGCTGTTAGCCCGCTGCCTCGCGTGTGAGCCGCCGTGCTCCCCTTGTGCAGGCTGGCTTTCTGTCACGACTGAGGGTCGCGTGTAAAGGGCACGGTCCTTGGTGTTACTGACGTGTTTATCCTTTCACATCACAAATATTCTTCTGAGCTGGTTCCTAATGTAATAGGTACAACCTAAACACAACCCGGAAGAAGCCACACTACAGTTTCTAGGTTTACGCCTAATAAATGAGTTTGGACACCAGGATCAAACTAGGGCACTGCTGTTGGAAGAAGGGCAATCTTCAAGATTTGTACCTGTGAAATAGTCCTTCTGCTGGAACAAGGCTTTGCTTAAAAACTCTTAAACCTCTGTATGTGTCCTATTCTGACTTATAGCAAGGAATTTTGTCTATCATAGCTTGTGAGCTATGTCATGAGTTTGGAATGTGATTTGATCAGAACATACAGATTCCAGCATGGATTTTAAGAGGAAAGCTGCACGTTTATTGTTTTTATCAGGAAGATTTGCTTTCCTATCAAAGCACCAAAGATTCATCTGGGTACAGTCTAGTGTTAAACTATCAAATTACTGTTACCCAGAGTTTTCCGCCTAATGCTTGGAATTTATCCAGCTTCCAAAGAGACTCTCACTTCCTCCCATGAAGGGGATGGTGGCACTGCCAAGATCTGTGTCAGATTCAGGTAGCTGAAATCATCTTAACTTCCACATTGACTTTGTGAATTTGGGGAAATTGTGATATATTTCAAACCTATGTTTATTTCAAAACAGGTTTCCTGGATTGTGAGAAGAGTTTAAAAAAAAAAAAAAATCTGCTACAGTCCTTCTCAGACTTGTGCCCCGGGGAAACATTTGTTGCTTATTTCTCAGCTGAGACTTGACGTGATTTACCACATTTTAGGAAGGCATTTCAAACTGGCAGCAGCTGTAACTGAACTGGTGACTACCTCCACTTCCACTGACACCTCTGCGAGGGACAGGACTGAGAGTCAAACCTTCTCTTAACAGTCCAACCTACGGCAGCAACACAGAAATAACCCTGTTCCCTTTTCTCCCCTTGCATCGTGGTCGGGGGAAAGGTTCAAAAGAAAGCAGATCACCTGTCGCTGGTCTCCCTCCCTCAGGCCAAGAAGTCCATGCCTCCCTTCAGCCTCATGTCTTCTTTATGAAGACATTTGTTTACCTGTTTATCTGCTGTTCCTAGAGAAAAACAATGTGATTGGTATGGCATAATTCAAAGTGAATTTAAAATTACTTACGTTAATGTTTTTTTTTTCTAAAAAGACCTGTTTTGAAGCAATTTGGCAAAGCTGACATAACCATGCTGACTCCAGTGAAGCTGCATTGGTTGCATCACTTGAGGATTAGGCCCACAGTAGCCAGAGCATTTATTTTTAAATTCTAGCTTCTACTGGCATGTTCTTAAAAATCTCAGTAGTTCTATAACTTTCTAAAGGAGCTCACAAGTCTTATGCTGACTGCTAATAAAACAGAAAATCCATTTCCATTTTTCAGTGTAATCTTTTTTTCATGTGAATCTATTTCTCATCAAAAGAAGCGGATGGCTGGCCTGAAAGCTGGAGTTCTCTACTTATCTGTAAAGATGGAAGAATACAAGTAGCAGCCTTTCAAGTTGTCCCATGTTGTCTGAAAGAATATGGCCATAAATCCAAAAAGTAAGAGGGAGAAACCCAACACTCGGTGTCGCTTTGACCAAGAAAAGTATTGTTCCCAATGCCTGGTGAAGAGAAGTAGAAGAGAAGTAGAAGGAGAAGGTGAAGACCCTTCATAAACCTGGACCTTAATGTCCAGCAGCCGATTTTTTGGTTTGTTTTTTTTTTGCTTTGTTTTTTTGAGAGAGAAGTAGGAGCACTTCACATCAATCTTAGAGGAGGACTTTAGCTGCTACAGAGAATGTTATTCACCCCAGAAAACCTCAGTCACAAGAAAACTGATACTTCCTAGGGGATTCTCTATCTTCTTTTTAAAGAAAATAGTCTTCTAGATGCTTCCCCTACATCTCCTTATCCAGAGAGGATGCACTCATGCCTGAGATGCATTAGAAGATGTAAAACTGAAGTCAGATAAGGAGAAAAAAAAATCTCCCTGGCATCCTTATTTTTTTGTAGCAGATGCATTGCTGGATTTTCTCTGCTTCACTGGCTTCGGTTTCTGTACCCAGAAGATACCTTTGGCTAAGCTCTTGGAAGGCAGTTTCCCAGACAAAAACCCCTACTTTATTGAAGCCTCAGTTGATGAGCAGTTTGTGAGCCACCAGGCAGAGTAGGCACTGGAGATGCTGAAATAAAGAAGTCTCAGCCATGAAGAAGTACTCTTACATATAATTATAGAAGAGTAGGTAAGCCTTTAGAGTCCAGAAAACAGCAGAGCCAAACCAGAACGTGAAGATCCACAGAACAAGAAACTCTCAACAAAATTACATAGGGCACTCATGTCAAAATACAGAGATAAAAGCAAAAAGAACTAAAATCAGAGATACTTCTAATCAGAGCAGTTAGATAGTATATTTGAAATTAACTATGCTAATGGCATATAATTAAGCAACAGGAAGTGTTTAAGTAATCTGAGCTTTCCAGCTTTCTATCCCTTTGGGACACCTTTGAGGGACGTGAATTTCAGAGAAAGGGTGCTAAACACTCTCTGACAGCCAGATCCTTTGAAGACACATCATGCTGCATATTCAGAAATAAATATCACACACCAGAATAAAAATCACCAGTGATTTAAGTACTGAGTTGCTCTGCTCAGTGACACATTTTGCTCAATAGGTAGAAGATGGTGTTTACAAAATGCCGTTATCAGCTGTCCTGCTCCCCTGTCTTGCAGTTTTCAATGGGGCCTTTATAACAGATACTTAATGGACTTAATACAGGATGTCTATATGAGTAGAGGATAAGGTATGAGGTTTTCTGTGTAGCCATGCAAGAAAGATGCATAGAAGTGCGTAAAGTAGGCTGTCAAGCAGAGTATTTAAAGTTTTTACAGGATAAGGACCGTGGTGATTTGGGGGAAGACAGCAAGAATTTTTCAGTGTACTAATCTGGGCATGAATTTGCCTTAGAATCATCGCTGTGCCTGAAATCTGTGTTTTGACATCTACTGTATTTTAATTATTTACTTTTAATTATTTACTTTACTTTTAAATATTTACTATTATTATTTAATAATTTACTATTATCTTTGGTTTAAAATGAATGTAGTGATGATAATTCTGTGCACAAATTTGGAACAAATGTGCTGCTTCTTTTATGATCGTTATGTTTCTGAAACATCAGTCCGGCTACTGCTTCTTTGCCCTTTGCAATTAGGTTAGATTCCATTCATAACTCTAAAGATGTGTGTTAAAATCTTCTGTGCGTATATCATTAAGATATAGACCTTTTTTGGTGAAAGTCTATAGGAATATCTTTTAAAATTCTGGCAAAAGCTCTCCAGGACTGTAAAATACCAGTTCTGTGAGCAATATAAGGGTTTCCTTTCATAAGGATTCTTAAGTTGCTTTTGGGCTCAATCTTTAGTAGTGGCTCATGGTTCTCAGCAGAGAGAGGCAGTGGAAGTGTTCTTACGCTGCTTGTATGTTCTCTCCTCACCCAGCTCCTCAGGGTAGCCAAGGGTGAGTTTGGCTTCTACCACAAGAATGAGCAGCTCAGAACTTTGCTGTCTTGGGAAGTTTCCCTGGAGCTTGTCCTTTCTTTAGGAGAGAGCAAGCAGGTTCCAGTTGTGATCTTTATTCTGCATCTTGGTGGGAGGTGAAGGAAAGGAAACCCTTCTCTGGGCCTTCTGAGACATCTTTGCACTGTGGAAACCTTGGTTAACCAGCTGGGTAGATGCTCCACCTGTTTACTGTTGCTGGAAGACTTTGCCTTTGACTGAGAAAGTTTTCAGGTACTGAATTTGAGAAATTGTTTCCTTAATTTCTCCCTACCTTGGGTTGGAGTAGAGCCGGAGATGAGAGGCTGTATTGAAATGTTAAACTAATAGTTTGGATTTCATGTAAAATTTGTTGATAGTAAAGGTAAAACTATAAACTAAACACTGGCTGCTCTTTTGTTTAGGTTTCTTCATGTTTGAAGTGATCTTCTTGATGACTGCTTTTCAAAGCTGTTTTTTCTGTGTAGAATTTTTGTCATGTATCTCTAACTTCCAGACACACAAAAAACACTATGTCATATTTTGGCCTTGAGAAAATCCCTTTTTTCTACCTGCAGTCAACAATCAGATCTGATAGAGCTACTATTTAAAGTTGATACTTAACAAATGGTTTGTGCAAAAGGTGTTGCTGTACTATATTGTCATAGACTAGTGTATAATTTTCACAATGAACAGAACTGAAAAATGTAAGATCAAAAAGATATTTCCATTGTTGTATAAATGTCTGGCACATGCCTAAACTATGTGAGAGAGGAAGATTAACTTGTCTGAGGACTGCTGGATGTGAATGAGCAAACAATGGAAGTTATCAGGCAGGGAAAAATTCATATTCTCATTAGGTTTTCTCCTCAAACCAGAAAAACCTTGCACTTTCCTTATTGTGTCATAGTCTGAGTAGGCTTGTTTAAAGCATATAAAATAAATTCTGTTTCTCATTCATAAACTTACCCATCTGTGAAGCCTTTATTCAGAGAAACCTACCTGCTCAAATGCTTGCTTCATTAAAAGCTCCCATTTGTACTCATAAAGACTCATTCATTCCCCTGAATAATATATACGGTATAGTGAAAAGAGAAGCAACTCTCTCTTTTACAACCTAAATTAAACAACTTTGTCTAATAAAAGAAGCACGGTCTCATTTCTAACTAGACCATAAGCCCTAAGGGTCTTGTATGTGTGCATTTATTTATTTATTTTTGCCAAATTGTCCTAGGTGAACCGAGCTGACTGAATTGTTTCTCTGTTTCTGCCTGCTCAGAAGGACCGAAGCAAGGCTGGGCACAGTCGTACCGAAGCAAATGCTCGCCCATTAACTTATTCTAAAATGCAATGGGATGATCCTCCTGTCCTTTTCTCCGTCCCACCTTCTAACCTTTCTAATCTTGAGAGTTCATCTCTATTATGTGTGGCTCTTACAAATGCCCGTGATTAATAACTCCTGTGATTCATTAGCCTGTGTTGTTGGTATTGTTTCCCCAAAGGGAGCATTTGCTATCCAGGGATAGTCCGTGATTACTCTGCCTTGTGGAACAGTAAGATGCTTTCAATCTAATGCGCTGTCCATGTTTTAGCATAAAATAATATTAAGGCATCCCCATAATGGAACCGTCTGAAGATCCATTTTATTAAGCACTGAAAGAAAATGTGTGTGTGTTTGTATGTGCGAGGGAAACATAATCAGCAAATCTTTTTCACCAGAACCATAATTTCAGTAAGCGTTTCACATAAAGACGCGGCTATTTTGAGGTATAGTTCTTTGTATTTGAGGTTGAAAAAATACTCTGTAGCCAATATCTTACCTGGTACAATTAACTTACTCAAATTATATACGACCTATTCAAAGTAGGAAAAATAGGAATCAGAGGTAGATTTATTGTATTTATTCCCTTTTGTGGGTATTTATTTTAAATGCAATCTACCTTCAAGTACAAAGCTGTAGTGCTCTTAAAAGATTACTGTTTCAAGTTACTTCACATACCTTAACGGAGCATGTAACCTTTTTACATTATATGATCAACTTTTTGACAGTGCAGGGCCAGCACAGCTAATGGAATAATAGCCTGCAGGGTCCAGCTAAATGATATACGAATATAATCAACCTTTGTGATGACTATTCAAAAATAATCCCTTTAGCTTTCAACTGCAACATATATTTCAACCAGGCAAAGCCATATGAAGAAAATCTCTGCAGACTCCACTGATACAATATGGCCTTCATATCCCCACAGTGTGTATGCTGCTCACAGTGAGTTTTAAATTTAAGGTAATGGCTACTGTATATTCATGTGAGCATAGAACAATACCTTTGATTTGTTGGAGAAATGTTACATTAGCTACCAAGGGCCCTATTCAGTAAACTTTGACACAACCCTTATATATGGTTTACTGCTTATTCTAAATGGAATATGCCTGATAAAAATGCTTTGCATGCCCAAATTGTACAAATTCATTAATCTTTCTATTCATAAAACCTCCAAGTACAACTGCCTCCATTCCAAGTGAACCTAGTCAGGATACGTGGCTAAACATGTAGGCCCAATCTGCTTTTAAAAAAGCATTGCATCAATTTTCATTTATCAAGACAGAAAAGAAGTAGGAAGATCTTCAAGTGTGGGACGTGTCTGTTGTTGGCAGTCGTGTTATTTGCTGCTGTATCTTTATTCCCGCTCTATTACATCATTCTGCAGATTATATAACTGAAAACAGCTGCATGACCTTTAAAAATGCAAGTAATTTTTAAATTACAATAATGGGTTATATGTCATCAGCTGCATTATGCCAACTTGATACAATCTTGCCAAATCATGGAGAGAGCATAAAGAATATGGTGAGATAGTCTTGCTTTCTCTCTCCCTATTGGGACAAAAGTACCGTATTGGCTAACAGTGAGCCTGAATACATGGAATTAATTGCATTAATGGAAAAGAGAGGCAATAAAAACACTGCATTGCCTTATATTGCTACTTTTGTATGTACAATATAGTAAGATTTTGCTCACATTGACAGCAGTTGCAAATATGGTCTTGTTTGCAGGTGTGTACTTAAATACACATAAAAACATGTGAAAACACCGTTGCTGTCTTTTGTTTGAGGTGTTGTATTGCTGTTGTATTACAGGATTTTATGCCACTTATGCCATGCAAGTTAGCTGTAGTGGAAGAGTAGGAGAGGGTACCAACCTTTCTCCTATTTGTTTGCCTTGTCAGTTCTTGAGCCAGTAGAAAATTAGGGCATCCTCAGCATCCTGCAGCAGGGAGTTCCAAGGATGAGTTGGCAATGCACAAAGAAACCTTTCCTTTGTCTCCAAGGCCACCACCTGCTACTTTCAGTATATCCTACTTCATTCTTTCATTGGAAAAGACAGTGAAAAAAGGTTTTGGGGTCGCTTTCTGCATGCTATTCTCATTCTTGCTTTTGTCATCTCCTCAAAATATTGCCTTTCTATTTTTTCAAAGCAGTTTCAGCTCCCCAAAACAATAGTCCTCTTGTGATTCTTCATCAGTTTATGGAGCTTTTCAGTGGAGTTCTTTAAAGTCCAACAGTCTCTGACAAATGCAAAACTTGGATTTGAATGCTTTCCCACTGTATGGGCATGCAAGCTCAGGTGTTGCCCCTTTCATTTTCTTTATAATCTTTGGAGAAAATGGTGCCTAAAATTCCTGTCCTATCTGGAGTTAGTGATCATTTTAGCTTCCGTCTTTGTAGGTGCGGCTTTCATTCTTTTGTATGACTTTTCACTAATTATATTGCTTATATACAGACTAGCAGCTCCAATTAGCTTTCTCTCAGGAACATAATGAAATAATGAGATTTTTAGAAGTGTAACGATCTTTAGATAGACACATGTAAACAGCAAGAACAGAGATGTCAATTCTAGCTGCAATGAAAATTCGACCAGACAATTTTAATTATATTTTATCAACAGCAGTGATAATATGTCAGGAGCATCCTATTATGATTAATTATATTTACATACTATTAATATATATTAATGTTTCTCTCTGCATTTTGTGCAACACAATAATATAGAAGGAGAATTCTTGATGGTGTGATCTGTGGTGGTATATATGTATTATCATTATGAATATGAGATGCTTTTATTGTTCCCAAATAGCACAGGCCAAACAAATGCCAAGAAAACATTTATGGCTCAGTATTCCATCAGTTATCCTTGATATGCTTCATATTTGCTGGGAGGGTAGAACCGTTAATCAGACAATAATAGCTCGGTGTCCATGTGTAAAGGCAAAAGGCCAAAAGGTGCATGAGAAAAGCAATTTATGCTATAATTCCTCATCTGTCATGTACACATCCCCAACATTTTTGTATATGTCACCATATGTAAGGTAGTTTGCTGACAGAGACACACTTTTATGTTTATTTACTTGCAAATTCATATGTTACTATAAATGAGCATGTTTAGTTTGGAGCAGAGGAGGCTGAGGGGAGACCTCGTTGCCCTCTACAACTCCCTGAAAGGAGGGTGTAGAGAGGTGGGGGTTGGCCTCTTCTCCCAAGGGAATAATGACAGGAGCAGAGGAAATGGTCTGAAATTGGAGCAGGGGAGGTTTAGATCAGATATTAGGAAGAATAACTTTCTGAGAGGATGATCAGGCACTGGAACAGCCTTCCCAGGGAGGTGGTGGAGTAACCATCCTTGGAGGTATTTAAGAAACGTGTATTTGTGGCACTTCAGGGCATGCTCTGGTGCCTGAGATTGTTGGGTTGTGTCTGTTTGTGGGGGGTTTTGGTTTGGGGTTTTTTTGTGGTTGGACTCGATGATCTCAAAGGTCCCTTCCAACCATGAAGACCCTGTGATTCTGTGAAATACCTAGCTACATTTTGGGCTTGAGCCACCCACCTGTCTTACACCACTTTTTCAGCAATAAGCTTCCACTGGAGAGAGTAATAATGCTATGCTGGAGTAAATCTGGGGTGGGGTAACGGAGTTCAGACTCCTTGTTAGCACTTCCGAATTGCCTGGGGCTCTCAGCTGCTTCATGGTGTTTGAGTTCTTGAGCCAAACTGAGAAGTCACAGACTCTGTAGCCATGAGCAGACCCCCTTGTATTTAATTAGGTTTAATTAGATTTTTTTTGTTTAGACATGATCTGCTAGTAGAGGAATTTCCATTGATGTACTTTAGCCCGGTTTCAGAAAATGTTACCTGGAATAACTATATTGTTAAATACCAAATGAAGCACAAACGTGCACTAACGTTGCCCTCATACAAAATGAGATTTCATGTTATAACTTACAGTAATTCTCAGATATTCTTTGTAGATTTACTTATGTATGCCCTTACTGGCATACAACTATGGATGAAGTCCTAGTTAGGAATTATACTTAATAAAAGTCTATAATATGATGAAACATAAATTTTATTGAGTCTTGAGTGCTCCAGTAGTTTGCATCTCTTCCATACATTGCACTGGCAGAGACACTGCTTTGAACATTATTTTTCATCCCCACCAGAGCTGGATTAATGTCTTTATTTTGGACATGAATTAAATTAGGATGCCATATAAGCACCATTGGTATTGCTGTGACTGAAAGACACAGAGTCCAGTTTTAGGCATCACAGCGCAAAGGAGTAGTGACAAATTGAGGAGGATCCAGCCAAGGATCATACAGAGGTCAGAAGACATGAGCTCCTTTCAAATGTTGAAGAGACTGCACTTCCTTAGTCTCAAAAAGACAATACTAGAGGAAGGAAAATAGTCTCTCAAGCTATAAGGAGTTATTATAAAAGAGGACAGTGTTCCTTTGCTCTTCATGTCTACCTGTCATGGTACCAAATATTCCATTGGCCATTCTGTTGTTCTCTCTGTGCTCCTTCTCAGCTTCTGTGGGAAGCTGAAAAAAAGTCCTTGAATAGTATAAGCATTGCCTAGCAACAATTAAAACAATATGCATTATTGACATTCCTTTCACACCAAATCTGAAAACACAGGAACCACTAGAAAGAAAATTAACTCTGTTCCTGCTGAAACCAGAACACCACCAAAGGTAGAACAAGAATAAAAAGAAAGCTTAATTTGCAATAAATATTTATCTTAAGTATTAGGGAAGAAACTGATCTATAAGATTGTGAAGCACTGGAACAGAGAGATTAGGGATGTTGTGAAACAGCCTTCATCAGAAGCCTTTGAGAATAGATTTGACAAATAGATGTCAGGGATCGACTGGATATATGTGCACTTTCTTCATTTAAGGAGGTGAACCAGATCAGTAGTTCCCAAAATAGGAAACAATCCCCCAGGGACGGTGTGGTCATAACTAGGCAGAGGGAGGTGTGTTGCTGGAGAGTCACTGGGAGCAGACAAAAAGTGCAGCGAGGAGGTGGGAGTTTGGTGCAGAAATAGTGCAAGGAAAGAACAAGGCTGAGCATCACAGATCATGGGAGCAGAGGAAGCCTGTGGCTGCCAAAAGCCATGCAGTTAAGCCATTGCCTTCCAGCCACCTCCCTCTTTGATCACATCCCATTAGGACAACCCCACTGAGAGGTGGTGGCAACCTTCCTTATCCAACCTCCTCACCCTGCTCTCGCTTTCCACATTGCTCGCTTCTTCCCCTGGATAGCTTTCTTACTGCCTGCCATCTTTCAGTGCTGTCTTTGCCGTCATCTTCTCCTAAATGCATCTTCCTTTTTGGCTGCCCGGCTGGTCCCACCTGGACCTATCCTGCAAACCTGATCTGTTGGAGAACTGCTGCACAGGAGTCCAGGAAATAAGAACAGAAATGCCTGTCAGTTCTGTATTTCTAGGATTATATCTTATGTGGCTCACTTCTGGGTTGTCTTAAATTGCCTTCTCTTGCGACTTCTTAATGTATTACATGTTTTTCAAATAAACCTTCTAGGCTTATTTACTATGAAGTATGTTGTAAGGCTAAAGCACTAATGCACTTTTTTTTTCTTTTTTTTTTAATAACAGAACTTGATAAAGAAGCAAGTCCTTCAAAGCCTCTGTGAGCCTCTTCCAAAGACACCAGTTCTAGATCCTTTCTGGTACAGTATTTGCTCTAAATCCATAGTCTTTATAGCATTATGCTGATTTTTGCAAAACGTCATTGGTATCAAAATTTAACCTGATTTTTACGGGCAATTGCACATCATCTCTGTTTCAATTTGTCCAATTATCGATATCTTTCCTGCTCATAAATGAGCAAATTCACACTTCCTTCAGATTTTTACTCCTTTTCCCAGTTTGAGAGTTTAATTGCCTTTGATCATGTAATTGCTTTTAATTTACAGAAATAAGCCTTTGAGACATAAACAAATCTATTAACCAGATGCTGAACCCAAATATAAAACATGTAGATATCAGAGTGTATATATAAACTTAAAACATTCATTATTTTTTTTGTTTGCTGTTTTTCATTATAGAGAATGCCTGCTTACTTACAGAGAAGCTGATGAGATGCATAATGACTACAGGAAGAGCCTTGAAGACTCATGCAACAAAGTTGGAATTTCGGTAGGGATTTTGTCATTTAAATAGGAGCACAATGTTGCAGTATAAATATCTAAGAGCTCTAAGTTCTCTTACGACTGAAGTGTGGCTTCACTGTATATTACATGTTCTTATCAAAAATAACTGGTGTCATTGAAATAAATACAAAAGAAAAAGAGTAATATAGAATAGAAAGTTTGTACTTTGTGCCCTTAATGCTTATAGTCCTCCAAAGTGTCAAGATCCTCCTGTTAAGATATTAAACATCCTCTGAGCCTACTGAATGGGAATCCAAGATGCTTGATACCTTGTAGGACCAGGTTCTAAATGTGTCTGGAGAGTTTTCTTTAAATCCCAGGTTATTGTCCCTTTCAGAAAAAATAAACTACAAGCTTGATGCCTTATTCATAAGGCTATCAGTGATTTTAGCCTCTGTGCTTAACTGTTGCAGTTCAACTCTAACTTGAATAGAATAGATCCAGCCTGGGTGGCACAACATGGTGCAATTTGGATCTACTCTATAACGCAGTTTGGACCCAAAACAAAACTGAGTTTTTTTTAAAATCTGGTTGAGCACACTCATGAAACTGCTGACAGCCTGTACAATCCAAGCGTTTGAAATGCCATTGACTGTCTCAAGTGCAACATCAATCTATAGGCACAGCTGAAACAACTATATTTAACAATGAAAGTACATCTGGTAGAATACCTGTATGTCACATTTTCAAAATTGAACCTGAAATTCCCCTTTTAACACAACCTGTGTTCATTCACACAATCAGGTAAACTAAAATTCTGCCTGGATTCTTTTGATAAATACTCTGAAGCACTGATTTTGGAGTGTGTGTGGAGAATTGTCTCCCATTTTGAGCTGATGAAGCTCTTCATGGTGGGTTCCCCACATGACCCACAGCAAGCTGACTCCTGTGGTCTTCACAGTCCTCAGAGGGCATTTTCCCTCACTACCATCACTGTTGGACAAAGAGATAGAAGAAAGAAGATGGGAAGGTGGTTATCACTTTGCAAAATACATGTAAAAGCAGGATTTGGAACCTTTGAATTTTAATTAGGAAAATTAATGCAATCTTTCATAATTTCATGTATTAGAAGGTCTGTTCTTTCAAACTACGTAAGCAAAGCTTTCTGAATACCAATAGTCAACCATTCCTTTCTTTGAACGGAGGTTTCCAGATTCAGAGTTTGAAGCAAGGTCCATTAGACCTGTAATCAGTTTTTATGACAGTCTTTGAGCAAGCAATAGCTTTTGCCATAGTAATAACTCAATTCACTGGTTTTCTTCAGGATTGCAATTTCAGTAACTGGTTGACATGTGACAATAGGATTTCTCCCTGTTAAGGTATAGTAAAAATGTGTCATTAACTAGCTCTTAGTAGACCATTTTTGATTAAGATGCAATGTACATACATACAATACAATGTACATGCAGTGTAAATACAAATAGCTCAATAATTTTATTCTTTTACTTAGAGGTCTTTATTGTTTAAACAACAAGTTTATTACAATAATGTTCATTTAGAATGTTGTTATAAGGCTGAAAAGTTGTATAGGAATGTTCCTACATGCAATTACGCACACACATACAAATCTCTTTACTGACTGTTAAAAAGAGGTAAACATTTTATGAAAACCAGGACGAGAAACAGGACCGTGAATAAACAATAACAGTGTCCAGTTTACCCCTTATATGTTAATGCTATTGATAAGAAATATGAAAAGCATTATAAAACCAGTGCAATTTTGCAAATAATATCTGAAAATCACATTAATCTGCAAACTCGTCTATTCTTGGTAAGTATAGCATGACTGCTTGTGAGAGGTTGCTGTCTTTAGATACTTGGAATTTCTTTTATTAGAATATTGTCAAAAGAAATGAAGTATTTGAATTTATCCTTCATAGTAAAAAAATACGTCTAGAATAACGTAAACCAAGGAGACGTTCTAGAAAAGACACTTACCAATTTTTCAAGGGCAAGTTTCTAACGTACATTTCTGCAGCAACTGAACATTCTATGTATGTGTCTCAAAAGTTGTTGTGCCCTTATATTAAAAAACATGCATGGTCATCACTGGTTTTTGCCAATCTGCACTCGTTACTAAGTGATAACTCTTGTATGCTTGGGGAGCAAATGGTCACAAATTAATCCTCTAGAGCATTAGCTCTCCCGTACTTTTTAACAATACTTTTTAGCTATAAAGCTTTTAATAAAAATAATGGGACTTTTTAGCATCCTAGAATAATGTAAATGCCAGTTGTGTTCTTCAGAGTTGGGAAGCTTTGGGAGAAATTATGTTTTTTGAGCTAAATGTACCTGCCTCCCATCCCCGTAACGATTTGTCTGACAAGTAACTGTCTGGCAGAACGCAAGCGCTGTGCCGCTCCTTGCAGACTTTTCCAACAGGAAAACAAAGCCTCTGCTCTCCCCTTCAAATTAACAGGGCAAGGAGGTTGGGCAGAATGTTGTTCTGTACGTTATACTTTGGACAGGATCCTGGAATAAACCTCTCAGCTGTTGAAAGAGTCAGAGCTCCGTGGGTCACAGGCAGCCCTGGGTGTATTGCTGAAAGCACAGTGCTCACTGGTACTTGGCCGCGGTATCGACTCGATAGGTCTTTAGAAGAAAAATCACCACTTGCTGAATTACCAATGCCTCTTCCAACATCACTTTTCTTTGGTGGTCTCTTGTCAGACCTAGTCCTGCTCATAAGATCTGTTGGGTTCAGAGCTCAAAGTAGTATAACGGAACTTTTGTCCTTCATCTCTTTACGTGGAAGATGCTCTGATTTCTTTAAGGAGCTCCTCCTATGGAACAGAATTATTCCCCCCTCTGCTTGGTTCATTATCATTGCAGTCCTTCCTCCAAGATTTTCCAAAAAGTCTCTAATATCCTGACTCTTAAGAGTTTGCAGTCAGAAAGGAGGACTCATGAGAGAGTACGAATTGCAGTTACAAGTCTTTGGTTTTTCTGCGCTCTGAGAAATTGTAGGCATAGTTGACTTTAAAGAAGTTAGGAAAGCAGGTAAATCAATTTAGCCAATAATGCCAGTTGTCTGTTTCAAAACAAAGACTTGTAAAACATTACAGCAGTTGAATCTCTGAACAGTTCTGAAGGGTAATATTGGTGTCTCTAAAAATCTACGTCTTGAGGGTGCCAAAGGTACGCGAGCCTGGCAATTAAATCTGCTTTTTGAATAGGATTTTAGTAGGTTTCACTGTGGATACATCAGATGGTATTGACTAACAATTCATAGGGTAAGGTCGTACCTCAGAAAGGATTCTGTTTATAATTATGAAAAGCATGTTTTCTGACCATTAATAGGGTATATCTTGTTAATTATGATGATATATAAGGTATTTCACCTGTGAAGCCATTTAGAAAATTAATGTTTGAGTCACAGAAAGGTCATTGCCATTGTGGAAGGAATCCATTCATCTCTAAATAGGCCATCCGAATATAGACGAAGAAATACACTATATATAATTACCTAGAAATAGATGGAATAAATAAGATTGATGATAGGTATTACTAAAGCCACACTTTAGTTTTCTGCTAGGAAAAAGTAGAACATAACTGGAAGAAACAATAATATGCATGTAAAAATGCAAGAAATAAGTTAAAATCTGAAGAAGTTATGTGAAATTCAGCTGTTACATAAGGTGAGAACTCATCAGCCTTCAGGAGTGGTGTCCAACAAGAACTTTGTCCTGAGATTCAGTCAGGTATTTCTGAAGACAGCTCCTACAGAGCAGAGAATGAGGACTGATTTTTATTTTTTTTTTTTCAAAACTGTGTCTTGTTTGACAGCATAACTTCATACTAGCTCTATGTTTGCCACACTTATGTTTACAAGTAGATAGAATGTATGTGCTGTCTTTGAAGATAACCCAATAAACATGTTAATGAATATTTCCACGTGTGTGCCTTCTTTTGACACAGACATATCACAAGAAGAGCGATGCTGAGTGTGAAGGAGCCCAGCAGCTCTGATGGCAAAGCACATTGCCAGGAGTTTAACCTTAGGAGATAAATTTCTCTTTCTAAACATTTACGGTTTCGTTTTTTAAAAATACAGAACAGAAGTCCAGAATGGCTGTTGGTCAAGTGAGCTCTCAAGCCTATTTAGCAGAGGAGGAGAAAGGGAAAAAGGTGTGGGTTTGCCTTTAATTGAAAGCCTGCTGTTTCATCTTAGCTCATCTGTGGGAGGGACAAAGTGAGTCCCAGATTCATACCCACCTGCTGCAAGGACGGCTTGGAGGAATTCATCTCAATGGGTGAGAAAAGAATTTAGTAACTAAAATCCCCTCTCCTGGTCCCTGCTGAATGAGTAGGTTTGTTTCACCGAGTTTAATAATTAAGTTACCCCTTTGTTTCATTACCACAGATGGTAAACTTTGCAGCAAGAGCAGCTTTCAAGCACAGCTAACCTGGGTGAGACCTGAAGTGCTGGCGACGGCCCTGCCCGAAGTCTGTGGGAGCAGAGAGTGTGCAGCCCCAGAAGAATTCCTCAGCTCTTTGCAGGATCACAGAGAGGGGGAGGAAAAGTCTCAAAGCTGTCCCAGCAGCTGCCCATTCTCCAGCTCAATTCTGCAGCTTGGCACCCTGCAGTATGGGTAGACAGAAAGCTGGTGGACAGCAGATTTTTCAGCAGCACACAGAAGACCCAGGGGCTGGAACTTGAGCATCCTAGGAGGAGGATCCGGGAGCAGCAATAGCTCCTGGCTCCCACTCAGCTCTGAACCCAGCTAGGACTGAAATCTCCTACCCCAGGCAGACTGATGAGAGGGGAGCCTTGTCTCTGGGAGGAAGCTTCCTTCAACACCAGCTTTCGGAACTTGCACACTTAGCCCCCAGTCTGGACAATGTATGTCCATATACAGAGGACAATGTATGTCCATATACACCTTTGAAAGGTTGCTACCCCCTACACTGAGCTATTCTGTACCTGGCAACGTTGCTCCCTGATCTTCCTAGACCGTTTCTGAAGACATTGCCGCATCTTGCCACCAGTTCACCATTTGTAATTCAATTCGTTTCTTGAATCTGGATTTAGCCACAGTGCTGCTGCTACAAACGCCCTCACAGAGCTGTCCCTGAGCATGGTGGTCACTCTTATTTTCTCGTATTTTCTTTCATAAGAGTTGTCTGCCTCCTGGCTCCTCAGCATCGGTTGGTTGAGAAAATTAGACGCTCTCCCTTTCCACGGGAGTGGCAGGAAATCAGTTTCCCTGGCATTGCTGTCTGCTTTCTGGGCAGACCGTGCTCATGCCAGGCTCATGGTACAGATTAAAACAAAACTCGTTTATGATAAAGGGAGTTCAGGATTACCTAACTCCTGTCTCCAGGCCCCACTCTCCCTCAGCAGCCCCTTTAACTTTTACATTCTGAATTGCAATGAGCTTTCGCGTCTGCTGAGCCCTGATACTCTCAGAGGAGCTGTGTGATATTAGAATATTTTGATGAATTAGAGCTTTTCCTTTTACTTTGCCTCTACAAACCTCTGTTCTGGGAGAGCGGTTATCACCGATGCATTCCCATCTCGCAGTGCGTTGGGCAGAAATGGCTAAACACCTGCTTGAGGTGGGGACAGCTAAGCAGAAAAAAGATGAGGATTTATGGCTTTATGGGAAGAATTTAAGCGTGGTAGGAGCCGGTTAGGCTGTAAAGTGTTAGGACTAGCAACCATCTCTGAGATAACTTGTGCTTACCAGGCTTGGCACAGTCGTTGGGGCCCGGGAGTGCTGTGCTGGCACAAGCTGTGCACGTGCACACACGCCAGACCACCTCGGAGCAGGCCATGTTCAAGCAGTGTTATTGGTTGGGGTAAATCACGTTCTAGATTTTTTTTCCCTCCTTCTTCCCGATTAGAATATTGCAGGATGGTGGAACCTGCCTAGAAAATTGCTTTCTGAGACCATCTGTGCCAGAGAACTTGGTCGTTTATGCAAAAGAAATAAAAACCCAAGCTGTGAAGGTGAGCAAAATAAAAGAACAAAAACCCTAAAGTAATATATTTGCACAAAGTATGCTTTCCTCAGTCACCCCCTCTGTTTCTCCCAGTTCCCACATCCCACTGTTGGGAGCTGCAGTATTTCCATCAGTGAGACAATGCGCTTTCCCTTGAAAGCTGCTGGGTTTAATCTCACTATCAGACGGTGTGATTCATTTCTGCGGTCCCTGTTGTACGTTTCTTAATATCAGACACGAGTGAAATATCTTCAGGACTCTGAGTGAGAGTGGAGTTAACTATTTTTTCAAAGGAAAAAGATGCTGGAAATATATAGTGGTCTTCATCAGCTGAAAGAGCATGTGAAACCTGTGCTGCGGGATGTTTTCTTCTGCGTGAATTCATGCTCCACAACACAGCAAAGCTTTCCTCTGCCTTTTTGCAGCGCTACAGTGGCTCCACAGAGCCGTGTGAACTGACAAAAAGTTTCATGTAATAGTTCAGGTTTCCTCTCATCTTCTCTGAGACCAGCACGTGCACGTAGTCTGCTTTAAATACGGTCATCCTGTGCCTTGTCTCAAATCACTGTATAGGTCAAGAAGGCCTCCTGAGACCTACGTTCAGTGAAGACACGCTGAAGTCCTTCTACTCTTTCCTCTGGTTTCTGAGCCTTTTAATTTTGTTCAGGGTGTGTGCTAAAGCTCTTTCCTACACCAACTTTCCTGCAATGGAAGCTGCAATTCTCAGGCCATCACTTCTGAAGCAAAGGCTTCACAGCCTTTT
>JAHREE010000567.1:829745-840382 GCA_033628505.1 Tringa tobata
CTTCTGTTTGAAACTTCTTGCTGGCTCCAAGATTTGGGAAGTTCAAGACCGCGTAGGCCCAGGGGCCATCCAGACTGGTAACCACCACAGGACCCACCTTTCCTGTCCTTGCTTCAGGGTCAGTGAAAGTTTGATTGCAAACAGCTGAAAGGGGATACTAATCCCCTGTGTAGAGCATGCTAGAGAATTCTATCCTGTTGGTCTTGGAGTAAATTAAACATCGTCGGTTTGGCAGTAGCGGGACTCGATCGTTTTTATTCTCCTGAAGCTGACCAACCTATGTCAGTAGAGGATAATTCCTCTTAATTATTGTAAATCATCAAGCAACTTGTTTAGTAAGTGGGATGACACACGAGGATGAGGCTGTCTGCTCTTTTTCAGGTAGGGGTGGGTCCTGGGCATCGCTGGGGCTGTTGGCTCCTCGGAGCAGCTGCTGTCTGTCTTCTGGTGCACATCTACGTGCTGAAAAGCACAACGGTGCTTGCTTCTGGCTGGGGTCTTCAGAGGCTGCTACGACACCAATAAGTAAAAGTTAATTGCAAATTTATTTCCACGTAGCAATAAGGGAAAAACACTTGGGGCCAGTTTCCTTTAAAGAAAAGGGGGGGAAAAGCCTGTTCTACACTCATTTGATTAACCCGTGCGGTTAATCACTGCCAGGTTTATGAACCTCTATTATAAACTTGTTACTCTAAGGGGTTTCAGTTCAGTGATTGAAAAACAGCTTTAGGGCCTGGGTAGGTAAGAGTAGCAAGAAGTACAAGTAGAAGCACTGAGCCTTTGAAGAGGTGTATAAATAATTAGCAACATATTTCATGTGGACCCTTTCGTCAAGATACACTGTCAGACCTGTGATTTTATCAGAACATGATGAAAATGTAGAAAGAGCTCTATATTTATGCCAGCATAACAATATTGAGACCCGAATTAATTCAGTATATTAGAAGCTATTTTCCAGTCACGGGTAACAGCTCTGTACTGCTGAACTACTCTTGTATCTGCTGTGGTTTCTTCAGCGAGTATCTGAAAGGTTCTTTACACTCTTGTGTCTTTTGAATCTTAGATCCATATTTCATGGTTGCAAAACATGCAACACAGGTGAAAACCTGAACTGCATCTTAATAAAGCAAAGTGATGAATAAATAGTAGCCCATGCAACTTCAGAAGGTGGAGGGAAATATAGCAGGGAAAATAGAAAGCAAAGCTGGGAACTTCTTAAAACACTTTAGTGGGGGGAAAAAAAAAATTAAAAACCCCTCTAGGACATATTCATGTGTCTCATTCAAAAGTGAGAAAAACATTGTCCTTGCTGATAAACAACAAGCAGAAATCCTCCTAACGAAATATTTATATCGGGAAGCTAATGGCACTGCAAGTGTCTCAGGTACCAAGCACAACACTGTTTTAATCATGGTTTGGTTTAGCATCATTCCAGTTGGTTTGGGTGGATTTTTTCCTATTTATAGAGTGAAACTGTTTGCTTTTTAGGGCAAGACTTCTGCTCTCCCATTTTCAGGCACTAATCCTGGTCTCTGGGGGAAAGCCCCCAACTCCACGTGTTGTAGATAGCTTTGCTCATCCTCACCCGGAGGAGGAGCCCAGTGGGCTTCAGGATGTGTTTTGTCGAACTAAGAATTCATTTGCCTTCAACATAACCCAGTGTCAGCCAGTGGGTGTGGGACTGCTATGAGAAAGCCATGCTCTCAAATGCAGAGGTTATTTTAACAGGAATGCATTGGTCTCTGCTACCTTCAGAAATGCTAATGGGACTTCAGGTGAGGTCAGGGCTTCACATGCACTTTCTCCATTAACCTGGACAGAATCAAGATTTCACTCTGTACCTTTTTCTACCAAGGCTTTCTGCCCAGCTTTGGAGTCTGAAAGAATAAATCAAATTCAAAGAGGGAACTTCATTTTTCCTCCAGTTTCCGCGTTTGGGCCGAATGATGGTAATCTTAGCAGAAGACCACAGGCCAGTGAATTTCTGAATCATGGGCATGAGGCATTTTCCACCCTTTCTACTTACATTAGGAATTACATAGACCTGTTTAAATAATGATTACAGTTATTTTTTTTAATAGCATTCATGCTTGTGTGCGTTTGTATTTTAAGAGGTTAGTACTTAGCTAGCTTTAAGTTGTATTTGTTCATTGTGCTTGTCAAATAATTTTAAAAGAATATGCTGCGCTGTTAAAGAGCGGTGTTCTCTATTTGCGTGTTACGGGATGTGAAACGCAATGGGGTCTCCGCAGAATGTAACACGCAGTGAAACGAGAAGTTATAGCTGATACGTGGAAGGAGATAGCATCATCCCTAATCTTCTCGGGTTTCCCTTGGCAGCAGGCGAATGCCTAAAAATACCACGAGGCAAAACCGGTCCCGATGGGTGCCTGCGGGCGCTGCTCCCTCCTGGCAGGGGCACCAGCGTGAGCAGGACAGTGTCTGGCCACCCGAACAACTCTGCACAACTCACAGGCGGTTTGTCACGAACCCGGTGAACTTGGTGGCAAAGTCCCAGCTGCAATTCTAGCATCTGGACCAGGCGTTACTCCTCTGTGAAGCACTAGCCAAATTAGCCTTTCTTACTATTTACATTCTCATTTCCACTCTTGCTAAGAGTATACTACTCTCATTTTTATATTTCTGTCTCTAAACTTGACTTTGTTACTCAAATGAGAAGCTGTATGCAAAAGCCTAATTAATGCTTAGGCACCAGACAAAATACCCAGATAGATGCAAAGCCAGCCCCTCCTT
Source organism: Tringa tobata (assembly GCA_033628505.1). Taxonomy (NCBI): domain Eukaryota; kingdom Metazoa; phylum Chordata; class Aves; order Charadriiformes; family Scolopacidae; genus Tringa; species Tringa tobata. The sequence continues at coordinate 832,500 of JAHREE010000567.1, forward strand.
AACAGAGGAGGTTCTTCCCACCCTGGTTTTAACCTGGAAGAAATGCTATAGAAATCCATAGGTTTTAGAAAGATAAGTAATGGGAAAAGAAGGTCCATATTTTCTTGTGTACCTTCAGTCTCTTCTAGTGGCCACCGGAAGCTGACACTAACCTGGCTATGTCGTGTTCCAGAGTCAGACTGACTGACTGGGTTGCCATCTCTATGGTGTGTCTGTTTTTTATTTTCACAGTAGCCCATAGGGCAGGTATTGCACTCGACGAGTGAGTGGAAACTGTGCCACTCAGCTATTACTTTTTAATCTGCTAAGCAGGAAAGTGAGCCTTTTAAGTGCCTGGCTTGCGGGAGGTCATCATTAGTCTGTCAAGGAATTTCTTTATTGCTACCTTCCATAAATGTATTTGATATGGCAACTCCTAGTTATGTTGTTTTGAACAGACAAGACGTACTGTTTATGAAAACAGACTTCTTAAAAGCAAGCTGTGGTGGCGGGTAAAGGAGGAGAGGTTGTTTACAATATTTTAAGCCAAACGGTTCCTTTGGCAGGAGGTTTTCTGTAACAAGTGAGAACAACAAGAATTAGCTCTCTCAGCACTTCAACGAGCAGAGATTTTTGTCTGTAATGAGAAGAATGAGACTTGTTTGACATAAACTACAAAACAACACAGGAAAGATGAAGAAGGAGGGCAGAAATACATTACTGAAGGTGAGGAGAAACAAGTTCACTGCTCTACTGTGAATTCAAGATTCTTGCTCATTATAATGTATAATTACAGCTGGCATCATTCCAGAGGAGGGGTGGAGAGAAGGTAGGTCTTACCAACCGTGGTAAATCCTGTTAAGGAACTGACCACAGCAGCATCCTACATAAATTCATCTAATCCAAATTGTTCCCATTTTATTCTTCTGTACTGGGTCCTTCCTTATGCAGAAATGCAAATTCACTTTGGACTCCTGAGATTTGAAAACTGATTAGAATTTTTATGTTCCTCTGTTAAGGGTAAAAATAGGTTATCCCAAGATAGACAGCCCCTCAAATTATACACTGATCTGAGAAAATAGGAATAGCTTACTTTTGTCATTAAATGAGTAACTACTTCCAGCAACCAGTGCCAATGACATTGTTGCACCTCTTCTGATTTTTGTTGTCTGATTTATTTTTTTAAAGTACTTTAGTGATAAGTTTACTAATGCCAGATTCTATTTACTTGAAGCGGGATATTCATCAACGAACAGAGTGAGGATACTGGGCTGAAATTTGGCTGTCTGAATGAGTCTGGGTAGATACATCTATGTGAAGTCCCTAGGGCATGGCTTTTGTTTTTAAAAGCAATGACAGAGCAGGGTACCGTAGGGCGAAGTGAATATTTATTTAATTCAAATTCAGGATGGTATTTTCTGTGTAATAAAATTGTGAGGCTCTTTCTCTTTCTTTTTTGTTTGTTTGGTTTTACCCCTCTTTTCTTTCTCCCTTTGAGAGCAACTGTAAGGCTAGGTTGCATTGCTGAACACCTTTCCCACCAGTAAACAATGTCATCTGAGCAGTGGTGGCTGTGCACACATGACTCTGGACCCTGGCTTCCTGGCTTTAAAATATTTGGCTATTTGGTGGTGTGGGGACAATGATTGCTTTTCTTCTGGTCCGGCTCCCAAAGGCTCTTCACACCTTGCGTATCCTACTTAAATTGACATTGTTCTTCTCATTCCAAGGTCTTCTGACAGCCTCAAAACTGGAGCTCATCATAAAGTATTCACTTTGTCACTTGCTCTCCTCTGCTCTTGTTGGGTGTTTCATGGCAGCTGTCTCACCTTCACTCCCCTCTATGATCTGTGGTACATCGTATTTACACATGCTTCATTTCTTGACATCTTGGGACAGGAAACTGGTGAAGTGGTCTGGTTGGAGGGGGAGAGTAGAGAGGGAGAAGCTAAGGCTCTCTGTAATGGAACAAGTCTTATCTACGCCGCCTTCCTTCTGTATGGACACAACTGTGTGCTGCTTATTAATATTTCATTGGTATTACGAATGCACACTGCTAAGAATGGTGCTTATCTAGGCATAAAAAGGCTATTAATAACTGATCCTATATGTACCTGTTAGTTTCCAGAATTTTATTACAGAAGTGCTTCTTTTTGCCCACTTCCATTCCAGTGCTGGAGGCTCCACTTGCTTCTCCTGACTTTTTCTCTATGTTAGCCCATGATTTTTTTTATTATAGAAGGAGAATAGCTAAGAATTGATGTCTAATGGTCTTAAAGATGCCTAATGATCTTCAAGGAAATAATTATTCTTAAATGCTTTTTTAAAGAATTTATTTGGGGTGACTTACTCCTATTATTTCCTGTTGGTATTGCTGTTTTCTTTACTAGAGCTGTCTGGGGGAATTAAAAATCTAAGGTAAAGCCAAAGGGGTGCGTATTCCACTGTATTTTATCTGCAGTTTTTGGTTTAGCCCCTGATCACATAGCCATAAAACAGGGTTAATGTGATTGCAATAATAGACACAAATCAGGGTTAGGTCTGCTAAGCATAAAATGAGAATTATATTGAAGATTTATGCAGCTACTCTTAGTTATATCAGACAAGAGAGAACTGTGGATGTCTTGTGTAAGCACAAGGATATATGCAAAAAAAAGTGTTATGAGGTTATATATAATCTACTGAACTTATTCTTTTTTGTCTATATGATAAAAGATATATTAAAATCAGCAAAAGGAAAAGGAGCCAAGCTTTGCTGCCATGAGAGAGTTCTTACAATTTCAGGTCTGTAGTGTCAGGTTGGAAAACAGGGTATTTTTTGTTTTCAGTGTGGTTTTTGTTTTCTTTTATTCAACACTGGTATGAACTATAATTAAACCAGGTACCCATATGTTTTCATAGGAAGACAAATGGTCTGTTTATTTCAGCAGCTGTTTAACAAGCCACCAGCACAATCAATTAAATTAATCCCAGGAAATAAAACTTGAAATAAAGATGATATCTGAAATCATTTTTATTCATGGTTAGAGACCATGCAGATTCTTTTGACAAGTTGAAAAATCTTATGGGTGATGTTGAAAACTTCAACGTACAAGTGCTAATTCAATTTGAGGGCAAAAAAACTGACTTGATAGAATGGTTTCTGTAGAGATATTACTAGAATAGCAAACCCCCAAGCAATACAAAAGCAGCCAGAGTATTGTATGCTCATTACCTGAATTTTCAAACACTTAACAACGGTAAGAAGTATGAATATGCAAAGCTTCCAGACTCTGACCAACATTTTTCTCATTCTTTTCTGTTCTTGGAATGAAAAAGCCAGTGGTTTGCCATTGCATACGTGTATCTGTTATTAACACAATTTAAAGTTGCATATGATAGAAGGTCATAGGTCTCTAACTCAGCAGAGCATTTAAGTAAATCAGCCTCTTCACCAGCTGCAGCACCTTAAATATGTGTAAGTGCTCTGTTGAACTGGGGCTAAAATTTCAGCCCTTGTATTTTCACAGCTGCTATGCAGGGGAAGATGAAAAGTGGACTGTGCATAGACAGCACAATATTAAAAATGTATTAAATCACAATTATGGAGATTAAAATATTAAAATGGGAAGGAACTCTTGCCTTTAATGGTGAGGGTCCTAAACAGTCATCCTCATCTCTAGAAGAAAAAACATAGAACAGAGAGCCTTATAATGAATGTCCCATGTGAGGGAATGGTTTGAATAAGAATTTCCCTCCCATGTGGAAGACCCCTTGACCTCCAAGAGGATTTCGGGGACTTACTGCCACATTGGGTCCGAAGGCTCCAAAGGTAGTGTTAATTTGCCTAATTTTAAGTTCTGGGCCAAATCCTGCAAGCTCTTATTTGCATATATACTCCATTATGCCTGAATAGCTTGTGGCCACATTTTATATATATCAGCCCTGATGTTTTAACTGGAAATGTGAAATACCACGATGTGTGTACCACAGTTACACTGGCATTGTTGTCTGACCCTTGCTTTTTGCTTTTTCTCACACGAGCAGTGCCACCGATTTCTGATAGCCAAAAAAAAAGAAACACAACACCCTGAGATACATGTGCAAGGCTGAGAATCTTGTGCTTACTGCTGAATGCTCAAAGCTTTGACATCTAGCTTAAACAAGATAGTAAAGTCTACAAGAGTCAGTGTTTTGGTTTTGTTTTGTTTTTTTTTTTTTTTTTAAAGCTAAAATCATCTTGCTATAAATAAAGGCCACCAATCTCTGCAGGTTAAGGGTAACAGGGCAGTAGCAAATCTGTTTCTATTAGACTTTTAAATATTAAAAAAAGGTGTTTTTAAAATAAAAAAGCCGAACTCTGTGTAACACTGAAGAATGCCACAAAAAAATGCACTTGGTGTGCCATAAATGCTTTTATCTTTTACAAGCCAGGTTTTTATTCTGTATAGGCATTAAAGGATGTATTCTGGGAGCTTTTCTTCTGAGATAACTGTAGTCTTTCTCCTCCTTGCTAACTCTTGCTGGTGTTTGCAAGAGACTTCTCGGCTTCCTGAGTCCCTTGACGGTGGCAAGTAGGCAAACATTCTAGGTTATGACAAAAGTATTGAGGCTCTGAGCAAAGAGCTGACAACATGTGTGTTTTCTCTAGCCTCCTGAAGTCCTAGCGCTCCGATGGCTTTGATGGGACCTGTTGGAGCATGTCTGTCTACCTTCTCTTCAGCCTGAAAGCTCCCGTTTCCTTTCTGTGGAAACCAAGCGGTACAGTGGCCAGGAAAACACCACTGGGTTGTGTTTCAGGACAGAGATAGGTGGTGAAGTGCCCTGGGAGCTGGAAAGTGCTTGAGGGTCCTTAGCGTATACTAAATTGCAGCCAAAGGGGAACACCACTGCAGCCTGGAAATGTGACTGGGATCCAAAATGAGACTCGCTAAAAGCAGAGCTCCTCACTTGTTTGTCAGCATCTCCACAGTGAATTTCCTCCATGGACAGATTTTCTAATGATAATTTCCGCGGCTCCGTTACTTAACCTGAAATGTGAAAATCAATCCAAATTTCTGCTTAATTATTGTCAAACAATGTGTCCACCTACTTCCTCACTGTAAATGTGTAACAATGTATGTACTAGCCAATATATGTATTATATGCATTTTGCTGAGCTCAAGGAATTGTTTAATGATAAAAGAAAAAGAAATCTGCTGGTGTTTAAAGCACTAAATCGTTTGTAAAATAAGTATCTCATGCAAATGAGGAGATAAGCACAGGGAAGGAACGTTTTCACTTTTACATAGCCGATGTTCAGAGCACGACTGAGTATTAACTACAGAGGGCACTGCCAACTACTGACTGGAATTTAAGGTTTTAGCTGCCATGTGGCTTTCTATCTAACACCTGACGAGTAATTTGAGCAGTAATCAATATGCTGCAGCTTCCTGGAGTTGTACACGTTTCCTAATAATCAATCCAGATTTTGTTTGGTTGTCATTGTTAAAGATGATCAGGAAAGAAGGGCTTTGTGAATATAAATGAAGTACCCTATTGCTCTAGGCCGTGCTATGTCTAACTTGGGCAAAATACGTTACTTAGTGTTAACTCCATAGCTTGCTTTTTGCATGAGAAGGCTGGCTCTGTGTTTTGGAATGCTGAATAGAAAATTAAAAATGCAGGCCAGTCTTTGGGAACATTTTACTTACTATTTTAATAAACTTTTGTTTATGCCTAGAGGTGCCATTAAATTACCAGCCAGACATTAATATACAGTACACAAGGGATCTTGTATATAAGCAATGATTATTACTGCGTGACTCAGATGAAGCTTGCTATATACACAGATAGCTGCTGGATGGGAGATGAAAACTGAATACCTGTCTGAATAAAGATTGGGGGGACTTAGGCAATGGATGTGCCATTTGGTTGGCTATGTTCAGAAGTAAGCTATTTATTTTTTTTTTTTCTGAGAGCAGAAGCATGGCTCAAGGGAACCGTGGTTTGTCACAGTAGAAACACCTTCACTTTCATAAAATCATGTCAGGTAAGCACATGGTGTGGTTGATTCTGGGAGCTAAAAGTACTAAGCATTTCCAAGTGAAGTATTGTTCTGGACCCCCTTAAACAACAAGTCTTATTACACCTCCGAAGCATCTGCTTCAGTTGCTGACTCTTGAGTGTGCAGGGATGATGGACATGGTTAATTCCAAACATGGCTTGCTTTCTGTGCTACTGTGTCCGCAGCGAGAACATCACTGAAGGAAGCCAATACTGCAAGAACAAGCTGGAGTAAGTGTGAGCCATGGACAGCACACTGGAAAACATCTGTCTGAGTAAGAGGTTGGAGAGGTAAAATTGGAAAGATGTATTTTGCTGCAGGGCTTGTGCTTGCATGCTTCCATGCAAGGTACAACTTCCCAGACAGGTACAACTTCAGATGGGAGATTGCAGGAGTGTTGTAAGTTCATCTAGAAGGAAGAAATTCAAAATCCCTCCAGCTCCTGAAAAAATGTATGCCAATTAATTCTGAATTGGGATTTTCCTTTACATTTGATCTACTTAAGAATGCACCACAAGGAAAGCTTCCTATGAGGAAAGCTTAGAAATGCTCTCAGGGACAAGGTACCGTCGTAACTCTCATGTTTCCTAAAGGGAACAGGGCAGAACTCTGCTTAATGCACATCCTCTAAAGGAAATATAAGGCCTCCTTACGTTCTGCTGCAAAATATAACCAGATGATCCCTCCCCATCTCCGCTCTTCTTGTTTCTAGCTTCCCTCCTGTGCTTTCTGACTTGTACCTACAAAAAAATGAGCTCCTTCCCTCGTTTACTACTGCAGAAGGCTGTGGCTTTAAAGCCACTTACATGGGGGAGATTGGATGAGACCTGTGAAATGAACAATGTGGAATTGACCTAAGATGACTTGTGTGGTATAAGCTGGATAGATGGCAGACAGTGGACAGTGTCGCTTGGAAATCTTTGTGAAACCTCATTATGTTGTAGGTATATTTCAGGTTCAATAAAGAATAACTCTTCCTTTCCTTGGGAATAGGGAGAGGGCAGAGTGGCCCAGGGGCAGAGCTTTTCAGCAATGTCCTGGGGGAGATGCTGAGCGTGACAAAAGGGAGGAGTGAGAGAGTTTAGCAATTGTGTTGGCTGTGTCAAAGAAACAAGTGGTGGGTGTTGGAGCACTGGATGTGCCAGAGGTGTAAAAGTCTTGCTTCCTAGCTGGTGAGGCAGCAGTAAGGGAAGTGAATTCACAGTGGAAGGAGAGCGGTAGGACAGTAGGATTGGATAGAAAAGGATTTCCCCTCAGGCCACGTCCTTCATGGTGCTATTTACCTTGGGATGGCACGGAGCCCAAAACTCTCACCTCAGCTTCACTTCAACCCTTGGTTCCCATGCCATCCCCCCTCTTTGTTTAAATAAGCAGTTCGGACTGGACACTTCTGGAATAATGACTGCATCCAAAACTTTTGTCAGGCAGTGCTGACTTCATGGTTTGCATCTGATTACTGCCAAAAAAAATGAGGCGGTCATGTTTTTCCTTATATTTTGATGGTTTGAGGGGCTGTATTTGTTTCCGTGGTTTTGTTTTTCATTTATGTCATTATTTGCCAGCAATACACAATCATGTCCTTTGTTTTAGTTCAGCTTTATTCCCTTGTCCTCATGTGATATTGTTTTAGGCACAAAGCGTCCCAGTTTTTTAATACTTATCACTTATTAATGCCACAGATCGTGGGATGAAGAGTTGTCAGCATCCCCATTTTTTCTGTATTGACAGATATAATAGCTGATTTGTTATTAAATAGCTTTTAAAGGATCTCTTTCCCTCTGGTTATATTTTTTTAACCTAATTATTTAGTATATTTCCCAGTAGCTTATCTCCCTTCCTGACACCCCTTTTTTTTTTTTGGGGGGGGGGGGGGAAGAAA
>JAHREE010000567.1:855269-930889 GCA_033628505.1 Tringa tobata
TTTTTTTTTTAAATGCATCTGGGGTGTCAGATAGCTGGAGAATCCTAGCAAATTAGATTTTGAATAAAAGTACCATCAGTTCTTTTACTGTTGCATTGTTGACTTGAAAAGAGTGCAAGTTACTTTGAGAGAGAGAAAAAGGAATTTTTCTTCTCAATCTATGGGAGTTGAAATGAGCTAAATGTACAGGGCTTTTTCCTTGTACTGAAAAACTGCATAGAAGATTCTTGGAGTGCCTGAAAAGACAGAAACAGAGACACAGAGCTAACTGAAGAGTTAATTGCGTGAGGATACATGATCACCTCTCTGGAGTGCTCTTATGCTATTTAAAATTAATTTTTTTGTTTGTTTGTTTTCCCAGTCTCCAGTGGTGTTTTGCAATTTATTTCTCTGAATTTTATTGGCTTAGCTGTTGTTAGCTTGTTATTATCTTGGTATTCTTTCTTTCCTATTCTTCATCAGCCTAATTTTTTTCTATAAATTTACTCTCTGTTGATACAATAAAGAATCAAAATCTGCTACAGGTTACTTTGCTTTTTATGGTTGTTAGTCTTTCCTTAAAAAAAAACCAAACACCACAAATGATGACTGTTTGTAATGTAAACATCTCTTTTTCACAGTATAAATGAGAATGGCGGTTTGTGGCTCTCTTTAGGCTAGAGAAACCTGAAATCACACGGACACTACAAGTTTCCCTTCTCTTGATATCAGCAGTCAATAAAGTAAACAGGCCGACAGCATAGTTAACACAGGTTTTGAAGCAGTGACGAAGTGCTAAGGCTGTCTGCTGGAAAGCTTCTGTTATGAGAGCTACACTGTTATTGAAGTGGTGGACAATTCTTTTGGAAAAATGCCCAGGAGCAGACAGAGCTTTTATGTTGTCTGGATATACTTCATTATTAAAAAGGAGATCAGATGATCCCTAAAGGTGCTTTTTTTGACATGCGCTCTCTTTGAATTATAAAGACGATCCTAGTTTTAAAAGCACAAATATGATCTTACTTCAGCTGTTATGACTGCAACTTCCTCTCTTCTTTTTCTTTTGCAGGAGCTGACAAGTGCTTTGATGCATGTGAAACTACACCTTTTTGTCCAGATTTTTACACTTGTGTTCTTCCCAACAGCAATATGGCTCTTTCTTCAGCTATTATCAATCACACCTATAAATGAATGGCTTTTAAAAGGGTATGTTTAAGCATAATGGAGTGAAATATATTTGTAGCTGTATTCTTAAAGGGCTGCTTAGCCCGTAATGAGTGTTTTAAGACTTGTATTGTGAACAGATTTTGCTGGTTGTTTTTGTGCTCCAGTACTTTGCTGTCGAAAACACAGTACATGCACAAGATTATCCTTTCAGGAACCTGGTCTCATTTTTAGAACATCTGGTCAGTTAGTTTCATATGTAGAGAGCTTGCAAGATGTTAGCTTTCTCTTTCACAAAACACAGCTGAAGTGCTGTGCTGGGTCTCAAGGAGGATGGGGAGGAAAGAAAAAGAAGTTGGTGAATAAATACTGTGTGTGCCACGTACTGGTGTTCTGTTCTGCTTTTAAACAATCTGTATTGAGCATCTCTTGCATGTGTCCAGGTTGGGGCTCAGTATCTGCTCCTAGCTAAATTATGGGGGTGAGGGGGAAAGAGAGTAAAGTTTTTTGTAGGAGAAGTTTGATGAGCAGAAGCTAAGTTAACATGAAAACAGTATGTTTTAAATCTTTGGTGTACTCTGTCAATGTGTGCTTCCAAAGCTGCATTGGTGGTGCAGTAATGATAGATGTTATGAAAGATCCCCAAAATAAAAAGCTCTTTTCAGAATCAAAGGTCAATACCTAGCTCCATGCAGCTATATTGGAATGTTTGAATGCAAAAATCAATTATATTAGAAAACTACTTAAAGAATCCCCATTGTTTCTTCCTGCTTGGTGAAACATTGCTTGGGGAGAGTTCCCTGTCTTCAAAGTTTAGTGATAAAGCTACTTGTGTTTGTTTTCACAAGGCCTAAATCTAAAAGAGCATTTTGTTTTAAGAGGCTTCTCCGGGTGTTCCACCAAGCGTGAAATGATCCAAATGATACTGACAAGGTGAAATGAAGACAACATCGTTTAAAAGTTAGCACTGTTTTGCTTAACAGTATTAGTACATCAAAGAAATAAGTTTACTATACAGTGTATAGTTTTCATTTGGCTATTCATAGTAAAGGTTATTCTTAAAAGTAAAATCATCATGAAGTTTTTCATCAGGTAGAACAGAGACAAGGTTTTCCACAGTGAGCCAAAATTCCCTCCTAATTCATGGGACTCTCAGTTTCTGAAGTGCACGATACAAGAGATTTTTGTGCTTTTTGTTCCTTGCAGCACTTCCCTTCTTTCCTATGACTCTTTTGCCACTTTGGCCCCTAGTATTTAAGGGACATGGTCTGTTACATGCACAAATATATGTGTATGTATTATATACATATGCACCTGTGAAACCGCCTGTAAAACTACATAGGTATGTATTTTTTTTAAAAAAAGAAACGCTTGTATGTGTGTCTCCCTAAATGTGGAGCCTAAGCCAGTCTCATTTATCATGAAGGTGTGTCTGTGTTTAACCACTGAGCTTGTGTACTCCTATATGTTTCAAGCTGCCTTGCAAGCGCTTGTTCCTTGAGTACTATTTCTGTTTTGGCTGTGTTTTTGTCTTTTAGTACAGTAACTCTGTTGTATTGAGACTTCCTTGAAAGAGTGATCAGATTGAGGAGTTTAATGAAGGTGGGTTTTGGGGGATTTTTTTTTTTCCCTTAAAGAGTGCTTTCTTGATAAATACTGCTGTTCAGGACGTACTTGGAGCAGCAGCCAATGTGTGACTGAAGGCATCCACTGCAAAGGGAGCCTGGTAGGAGCTGTACCTTCAGTGTTATGCAGGTGTAGAACATACTGAGCTCTGTCCTAATTCTAGGACAACATGTTTTCAAGCAAGTACTTGCATGTCCCTCTATGGGTATGTGAAAGGAGGGTGAGGAGCAGATGTGAGGAACTGCCCGTGCCTTTGTCACTCTGTGTAACCAGAAGTTCATCCTGATGCCCCACAGCCGTAGTTTTTATTCCCTAGAAATGCTGAAGTAATGAAAACAGCAGGGAACAGGACAGGCTTTGGCAAAGTTACTCCCTCGTCACTCATGTTTAACACACTTGTAGAGGGAGCTAGTTGATAGTCCTCACAAAGGCCTGGAAAAACAGGCATATGCTCCCAAGGACATGCAAGCACCCTTTGGCAGGGTGGCTCTCCTGGGGACTGTAGTTCTCCCCTACTCTTTAAATAAGGTTATGCCTAAAGGGCACAGTCAAGCCCGCAGTTAATTTCCCACCTTGCTTCATAATGAATGGTAGATTTTCCCATCCTCTATAATGGTCTGCTTTGCTGCAAATGTTATTTGGGAGACGGATTCAGGTGGTACTAGCTTTTCATCTGTGTTTCTACAGTTATGGTTGGATGTTGTTGGGTTTTTTTTCCCCTCTCTGTCTGGAATGATGTGAGGAGGTTTGTTGTTTTGCAGTGATTTTGAAATGTATAAAATAGAGCAGAAACCAACATAATCGCAAGCATCTTTTAAGTTAATTTTTTGCTAGTTGACTAGATTTTGCATTGACAGGATTTCTTTGAAACGAGCATGAAGCAACTTATTAATGTTTGCACAGGTTCACCTCTTCTGCCATTCTTAGCATATGACATTTCCAACACAGGTGGTAAGGTCTGAGGTGGAAAGACCTGGTACAATATGTGACTTTGGTAGTGCCAGATCTAAAATATGCCACTTTGCACCCTACTTCTCAGGGTCTGTAATGTCTTAGCAGAACAGGTATTATTTATCACCCTCCATCAAGTATTTGGACTCCTCATTTTAGTGCTTGTAGCATGGCCTGAACCAGTGGAATGTTTCACTTGATTGCTCTCTGTAGTCATTAGAGTATTTTGTTTGTATATTGGTAGTGTTATGTGTAGTTGATCCAAAGCAAGGAAAATAAAAAAAGTTAAATGTGTGTTTCAATACACCTGATGAAAAGTATTTTAATTTAGTGTGTACTTGGCTTTTTTGTAGATTAGTATTTTCGTATGAGGTATATATAAAAAACATAGCTTGATAGTGATTTTTATTGTTTTTGGACTCCAAATGTATTATTTTAAATTTGAGAGGGTTCACAGAGATTGTGTTATTAAATCTTTCTCTTATAGTGTGGAAAATCCCTGCCAGCTCAGATGAAGGCCCTTGCTTATATTTCGTACCTCTCTAGATAACTTTGAACTTAATCCACCCTTTATTAGTGCAGGTGAGAAGTTCAAGGAGCTGACTGCCAAGAGGCCACGTAGAAGAGAGATAACAGTATCACAACTGATGTAGGGGATGGACATCAGAATCGCCACGTGTTTGTCTGCTGTATATTTTCATATATGTTTCCAAACTTTCCGCCCCATTTCTTTTTCCTATATTCCCTTTCTTTTCAATATGAGCTTATCCCAAGTGCTGATAACTTTCTGCTTCCGTAGCTCACTTGACTGTAAGCTAAAGATACAACGTACTTGCAAGGTGGTGCTTGGCACTTTGTGATTGGATTTATATAATGCTTACATTGTTTTTTCTCTTTCCTTTTCCACAGTGTCTGTAGCTGACAAACTGAATACCGTCATTGTCATTTACCTGTTTCTTCCATTTGACCTTTTTGTGTATTTGCAGCACATCAATTGCACTGCAATATGTTCCCTATTGTTTGCATTTAATACTTGTGTTTACTATAGCTTTTTGACACTGCGTTTCTCAGGGATGGACTAACACAGTTACAACTGCAGAGTAGTTCACTGCTAGTAGTTGATCTGAACTAGAATACCCTCTCAAACTTCAATACTTGAAAACATATGTGAATTTCACGCTTTTTGGGGTTGTGCAGACCATTTTATTTCATGCCTTAGTGTTCCTTGTAAGTCAACACAGTTGTTTTTTTTTTTTTCTGAAGACCTATTTTACTTAGTCTCAAACTTAATTGTAATCTATTGTGGTATGTTCTTGTTGTTTCTAAATACATACTTGAGACAGCTAATTTTTGTTTTGACAAGAAATCTCACCATTTTTTCTTAGTTTGAAACAGCACTTACTATATACATCGATAATTTTGCTCTACAAAATGGAAAAAAATGACAGATAATAATTTAAGTATTTTAGACTTCTAAAATGCAGGAGAAAGATTTTTGGTGTGTTGATTAATGGAAGTCAGGTGTTTTCACCAAGAAGTGAAAACATGCATACAAATTAAACATTTGATGGCCTTTTAATGTTCAGGAAATTTAAAAAAAAAAAGTGTTGGGTTTTTTTTTCAGTAGGGATTGATGAAAAACAAAGTATAATGGGAACCTGAAATAGTGAGAATGGTTCTTATTCTTCTACTTAGCAGTGAGTGGTTTTATCACTGAATAGCTTTTTCAAGAAAATAGGGGTTTACATCCTTATTTTCTTTTTTTTTTCCAAATTACATACAGGTATCTCAAAACACATTGCAAACTTCACTACACCAGGACACATGATGTAGTTATCTTTGTGATAGATGAGTAGATGTCTTCGTGAATGGTAGATACAGTACTACAGATAGTGAAATGAAGTCACAGAAAGATTGTGTTTGGGTTTTTAAATGGTGACATGGCTCTTCTGCGTGGTGGTTGGTAAGAAATAGCATAGAAATCCTGCCAGTTGGTGCGGGGCTCTAACTGTAACCCAAACTGATTGGGTTGCACAGGTGATAGGATGATTGTTTCTATTCAGCTATTTGGTATTTTAAAGTTTAGGTTGCGTAGTGTTTGCATCATGTGAGGAATGTAACATTTCTTTTTGTTGTTTTCAGCTTGCAGACAGTAGGCTGCATGCCACCTCCTGTGTCTTCTGCAGTGATTTTAACCAAAGCTGTCGGTGGAAATGAGGTGAGTTTTCATTTTGTTCTTGAATGCTTTTTTTAAACAGAAGTTCAAACAAATTTTTGTTTATGATCTTTGTGTGGCAAAATGCTGACTGCAATGTGATGCTATTGTGGTTTGTAAAAACTTTTAGAATTAAAGCTTGGGTATTGTGTTGGTGTCAAACAAGGGGTTATCTGCTGGTATTGTTCAAACTGAAAGAAGCTCAGTTTTCTGAGGTGATAGAAAAGTTTGTGATAGTAATTGGTGTTAGGAGACTTCTGCTTGTTGCTGCACTGTAATTCCTAACCATATAATGTTCATATGCTGTGTACTGGTTATCTCATATAAACTGTTAACTTTGTAGTGAAGAACTGCCCTTGCAGTGGTTGTTTGGATGGTGGTTAGTATTAACAGGCCCTATAGTAGGAAGTCCTTGAGCTTGAAGCTGCAAGAATAGCAAGTGATGACGGAGACACAAAAATTCATTTAACTCTTATATTATTTGTGACTGCATGAAATTCTGCGGAATTCTCTGACAATGATGCAATGCAAAGTTCTCAACGGGTAGGAAATATCAGAATTGAACTTGTTTGTGCAAACTCAGTTCGGGCACGTTATATTTCTGCCTTAAAATGGCATATGCTGATGTCATTTCAGACTCTTTCTTTATCCATAAAACAGTTGCTATATTCAGGAAGACCAGTAAGCATTTAAGAAACTAATCCAAATGTGCTAATTAACAAGGTTATTTCCTTTAGATCTGTTTCCTAATAACTGCTGAGGGTGGATGAGACTTAGTAGGTGAGGAAGGGAGAGAATAAAAGAGGTTGGTTTTAAAGCTGGGGCTGATGGGATGCTGTTCTGGTTGGTTTTAAAGCTGGGGCTGATGGGATGCTGTTCTGGAAGGTTAGAGCCAAATCCTGATTCAGCCACAGAGCTTCTGTGTGAAGTTGGGCAAGTCACTTCAGACATGTTTTTAAAATATGGCCATTAGTTGTGTACTTCTCATTTTCTGAGTTGAGACTCTTGGGACCGATTAATGTCAGCTTTGAAAACACATGATAGCACTGAAATAGATTGAAGTTGTACTTTGTACTGACAAAGTGCTGTTTAATTGCTCTATCCTCTGAAGAGAGACCCAAAGCATCTCAAGTCAAGCATCTCTAATTACAGGCAATCCTGATGCACATCACTGTCTCCCAGTTTGTTACCTGAAAACCAGAATCATAACATTGTCTAATGGAGGTGCTGTAGAGTAATTAGTATAAGGAAATAATTCAGGTACATAGTAGTGATCAACAAAGAAAAGTTTTCTAGTTATGACTGAAGATGTAGGTGCTGTAAATTATACAAAGATGCCACATAGTGAACAGTGAGGATGAAATGAAGTGCTGAATGAGTGCTTATTCCGTGTTAGCACTGTCTGTCCTATCCTTAGAACAGGGAGAAGATCCTCTGGAAAAAACTAAGGTGTGATTGGTTAGTTGCAGGCAATATCATGCAGCATTTGTGTGAAGGAGTGAGAGAGGTACTTTAGTTTCTTGGCCATTAGAGTTCACCTTTTCATGGTAGTATTATTCTGGGGTGATGAGTCTGTGTGTATTTTACCAGCTGAAAACCAGAAACTTTTTGTCATGTAAGACTTACATAACTACATAAATCACTGACAAAGAAACCATGAACCTCTAATTCTTCTGTACAAAACTGGTGTTGGAGGAATGTAAAAATGCATACCTTGTTAGTGACTTTTGCAGGTAGTTGCTGACAGCAGAGACAGACTGAATCAAGAGTTAGGTCTTTGGAATTGAGAGTTCTCTGCAGGCTCTAGGAGGGTGTGCAAAAGAGAAACACCCTTTAAATGTGCTCAGTGTAGACAAAGTGTGTGGCAAATTTATTGCTAAACTTGAGCAAGTTTCCAATGCAAACATATTTTTGGGATTTGATGCTTCTCTGTCATTTGGACTATTGTTACTTTCTTGTAAAGAACAGCAAACCACGTTCCTCGTGCTAGGGGAGAAGACCTTCTTACGTCTCTCCTTGCCAAATTTCATCTAAGGTGTTATTGATATGTTTCTCTTTCTGACATGAGCAGAACAGTGCATTTTTTCCCCCATTTTAATTTAAATCCATTCTGATAGATGAAGAATTTAAACCTGGGAGTCAACTGGAAATGTGACTGTACTGTGAGAGCATTTGTCTGTAATAATGTCTCTTAAACTGCTTTTGCCTTGTCAAGCATGTATCCCTTACCTAGAGAAATTGATTTGTCCAAGGTCTATCTACACTGCATAATGTAATATGAAGATAAATGAACTTGCTCAGAAGCAATATAGCGAGGAAGCTCCTCATGAGCTAATTAGTCTGAGAAGTGTCCTGCTGCTGGAGAGTACAGGCACACCCTCAATAAGTGCTCTGAAGACCTCTTCAGATTTCATGAAACACAGCACGTGAGAGCTGTGGTAGTTGATTCTGTTATGACAGCATAGAGGGTTCTAGGTTTTCTTTATCTAAGAAGTGGCTGTTGAATGTCAGTTTGGACTTGGGTTATTCTCAAAAAAATACCAGGCACTGTGGCATGGTAGGAATAGTGCTCACCTGGGGCTGAGGAAACAGGGATTCTGTTTTTAGCTCTGTCATTAACCTGTTGGACAACTTTGTGAAGTGTTTGAAGATCAGTGCTGAAAAGCCTAATGTAAGCTATATTTTATTGTTCTGGGGCAGAGTGATAAAGTGTTTGGTCAAGTGCTTAGAAAGAGTCTACATACCGCATAAGAAGTTGCTTGGGTGGGGGATTTTGCTGTGTATCAATTGGAAAATTCGGTTGTGAGATGATAAAAGGAAGACATTTTTGTTAATCTAGTGAGGATCTTTTTTTTTTTTTTTTTAACTGATACATGCCTGAGGGCACAAAACAAAATGTTCTGCTTTTGTTGGCTAAGGAAGATGTGGTCACCAAATCTGATACTAAGAATTCTTATTAAACTGTGTTCATTGTTGAAAAAGTTAGTGTTCAGGGATTGTAAGAAAAAACCCAGGTAAGCTAAAAACCCTTCTTATTTAACAGTCAGTGTTTAATAGCAACTATAGAATCTACCAGTGTTTGCTTTCCTGATGGTTCAAACACATGGCATATAAAAAAAAATGTATCTAATCTTTTAAGTCCTCTTGGTCTGTGTATAAGAATACAACAGCTGACCAATTACTCAAGAGTGCAAGTATAAAATTGTCCAAAGTAAAAATAAAATTCCTATACGTTGTTTGATCACCAACCTTGTGATCTATGTGGCTTTCATATTTTTAGTCTTAGCAGCTGTTAGTCACGTCTTCCAAATTCTACCATGTTAGCTGTTTCTCTTACTTTGCAGTATGCTTGGTAGATGAGCAGGTGGGGGCTGTTTTTGATGATTGGGGCATTCTAGAGGAAATAAATCTTTATCAAAAGCCCTTTGCCAGCAGTAACCTTCTATTGGTAAGGGAAGACAAACAGGTCCCTTAGCACCTTTGCTTGCTGTAGCTGTGGCGTTCTGGTGGGGAGAAGTGTTATATTTGAAAGCCAGAAGGCTTCCAAGTCTTTTGGTGTTTGAGGGGGAAAATTAACATCTTCACTTAACTCTGATGCATGAGTGGTTTGGTGGCTTGTTTTAGGGGTCTGGAAAGAGCCTTCTTCACAAGTCATAGGGATTATAGGCAGGGGAAGATCTCTGTGACTTTGCAAGAAAGAAGCGGAAAGACAGCAAAGAGATAATCAGACTGAAAACCAGTAGCAGATTTTGTAGGTGTATTGGCTATTTTTTTCCATAATCAATGGAGGAGACATCCAGTGTTGGCACTAGCAGAGTGGAAGAACAAAAGATGCTAGCTGCAAAGAAAATAATGGAGTGACTGGTTTGCTCTCAGTACTGCTTGTTACATGAGACTTAAGACAGATTTTTCAAATCTCATTTCCTTACATATCACCATAGGTGGCAGTGGCAGCAGCAGAAGTGTTAGGCTGTTCAAGACAGTGTTTCTGTATTACTTCAGAATAACTTGTGTACTAGTATGAAAACATCCCATATGTGGCATTTTAAGACGTTTATTTGTGGTTGTTGGAAGAAGATATGGTAGAGGTTAAAGTTTCTGTCCAAAGCTCTGCCTGTGTAATTCAGAGTAGCTAGGAGCCAGTATCGTTCTGTCCAGAGAGGTGTTGGCAAAGGAGAGATGTCAGCGCTGGGGAGGGAGACTCTCTGTGCTTTCTGAAAATCTTGGCTTTTGAAGGAGAGAAAGATGATTTATGGCTACTATGCCTTTTTTTTTTTAGTGGAAGTAGCTGTTCTTAATTTGATGAGCAGAAATACAACTTGTCTAGTAGGGCTACAGATTCATGCCTATTGACTCTGTGACCCATTCTTGGGTTTCTTCAACTCCTCTCCATGGTCTGTGTAAGATCTGTGGTTTGTTCTTTGAACTCTTTCAACTCTTGTTTCTTCAGTCTGTTTCTCCCTCTTCACCCTGCTTTTCTATCATTCCTCTTGGGATCTCTTCCTGTGTGATGGTACTTCCGTTAACCCTGTAAAGAATTTTCTAAAATAGTCTATTCCTAGCTCTTGTCGCAAATACATTTAGTTCATGAAAAAAGCCAGTTTCAAGTACTGAATTTAATTTGTTGCATATGAAGCTCTATATGAACAAAATAAATGTTCATATGTACACTGTCAAAAAAATGAGAGATCACCATGAGAAATCAAAACCTAATTTTTAATTTGGTAATATTTTCTCAATTACTTAGTTGTTTCTTTTGTCAGTAACACTTGAGAAGTCTCTTGATTTGTGAAGAGGACAGTCTATGTAGTTAAAAAAACAGAAGGCCTTACTTTTGTTTTTTGCCCTTGTTGAGCCATGAAGGTTTTAATGGATTTTAATGGCATTATCGCGTCTTACAGCACAGAAAGCTTTTTTTTGTGTAATTTTTTTTTTTCTAAAAAGTCTTGTCTTGTAGTTTTTCAATGAAAATGCAAACCTAATTTCTTTAAAAGTCTGCTTCTAACTATCCATTTCTGCATGAGAGAGACAAATAAGTATGTCAGCATTTCAAGGTGCTGTAAAGACAATCCTATTAAAAGCTCAGAAATCCTCAGACAGAAATGCTGTAGAGATGCCAGATACTACTACGAAGTATTCAGACAGCAAATGTCATACTCTCCTTAAGAATCAAAGGAATGAAGAAAAGAAATTGAAAATTAGATCTATAAGTCTATTATCAGTTTGGGAGACAAAACAATTTGCGATGACTTTTATGGCAGCTTAATGACATATTTTTGAAACATGTAACATAACAGGCAAGAGCTGTGATGGAATTGTACAGATAAATCGTGGCAGACAGCAAAATAGCCGAAGTATTATTCAATAAAATGAACTATCTCATACACAACAAAACCAGTGAGGATTTTTTGCTCATTTAAGCTGTAGCTTGTAGAAAATGTCTTAATCAAGGTGCTGTTTTATTTTTTTGCAACTTTTATGTGGATCTGCTATGCCTTTTGTAAAAGGAGGTGTTGCATACGCAAGACTAGATTTTGAAATATAAAATAGGCTATAATGAAGAAAGTTAGAAAGGTATTTATGAAATAAGATGTAAAGTAAAGTTCTAGTATTGATTTTTACATTTGTTTTTTGAAGCAGATGTGGAACATAAAACTGAATATAAATTTGCAAGGTCCACAGCTAGCCTTTCTGGTAAAGAGTCATGGGAGACTAGTAACATTTTGCCAAGAAATTATATGCAAAAATTTCAACAGATATTTTAAAATAAAGAGCATATGAGTACTTACTGGGAAATGAACACTGGAAATTTCCTCTATTTGTTAGTGGTAGCTTTTTTTTAAGTGAAAACAAAAAAGTGAACCCTAATACTAATGTAAAGTCACAGGAAAGATATTGATTTCTCTAAAAATATCTGAAGTTCTTTGAACTGTGTATACATGTACATTAACCTTTTAAAACAAAACAAAACAAAATAAAACAAATAAAAAGAAGTACAAGCTCTAATGGTTCGTGATTCATACACTGATGCACCAGGGTACCAAGGGTGTTTACCCTTGGAAGGTAACTCATGAACATTATGAAATAAAATTGTTTAAGATCTTCAAATAAACTGTGTGTGTCATGATGTTTAGTTGTGTTAGTTAGAGAAGAAAAAAAACATATTATAGAAGTCAAAATTTGTAGTAGGTGGTCTAAACTTTAATTTCCAATTTGTACTTCAAAAATACATATTTTCAGATTTTGTTTGTGAAAGGGTAGGTTGTTTCATCCTATTGTTTTTAAATTTGACAGGAAAAGAAAACCTATAATGATTTTTAAAATGTATTTCCTATCTAATAAATTTTGTCTGCCCACACAGATTAAATAGTTCTAAATGAAAATGTAACTAATTCTACTATTAGATACTACACGGAAGTCTCTGGGAAATGTATGTGGGTGTCAGGACAAATTTAGGGAAGATGTCTGTGCTTCACATGTACAGATATAAAGACTTAACTGTGTCAGCTTAAGCCTTGTATGTACATAGGAGCTGTTGTGCTATTAAATTCACCCACTCTGTTCTAGTATTACAGTCTAATTTTTTATGTATCCTAAGAGTTTACTTTTCTCCTATCATTACTGTGCTTTGAGCAGATGGTTTTTATTGAACTATTTATTGACACTTAGGGGTTTTCCCTTCCCTGAGTGGTGAGTGCATTTTATATCCATCAATGCATAGGAGTAGCCCAAATTATTACATACAATGTGAATTTCATCACTATAACGTGTCCCAGTCATGCGGCTCCATTAGATATCTGTAGAGTTCCTCATCGTCTTCTCAAGTCTTTTATAACCCAAAGCAATTGCGGAATCTTCTGGCTTTTTTTCCCCTCTATCACTGTTGCCCTTTCATTTATCACTAGTACTTCTAATACAGATCCACTATTAAAACTGTTCAGAATGCAAGGCATTTTCAAAGGCATTCAACTCTTCTCTTAATTCAGTGGGAGCAAATTCAGGCTAACGGGGAGACTTCTGAAATCCCCATACTCTAGCACTTCAGCCCCAAACTCCTTAGTTCCTGTTGTACAAAGTTTCACATTCTCCCACTACCCTTGTAAAGCAGTTGGTTTACTAACCCTAAGGTATCAGTGGTTCAGTTAGACTTGTGATAAAAGGTTTAATTTTGTCCCTGGTTACCAGTACCTCTAACTCGGGGTCCTACATACCGCTTATAAGGTGTCTGGTGGAAAAAGCCCCTCTCCTACTCTACTGGGAGTGTAAGAGATTAGGGAAGTGCAAGCAAATATATTAAATCTCTTAACTGTGCAACTTCATGTACTGTTAGATATGTGACGCAGAACTTGAAGCCTTGTGTTTGGCCTTCCCAAACCTGGGGTGCTTGTAGCAGCTGTGCCACAATCTAGAAAGCTGTGAAATTGTCTCTTTAAATTATGCTAAACTGCTTGGGCTGTGGTTGCAATCTGCCTGGAATCATCATAGTCTTGTGTTTTTACAACTCTGTTTGCCCAACCGTCCTAGATCTGACTTTACCAAGAGTGTTTTGGGAGGGTTTGCTGCTGCCGTTCTACAGTGCTTGACTGGGGAGACTGGTTTTTTTTTGTCTGCTGTGGGACATTCAGTGACCCTGAAAGCTGTTTGTGGCATAAAGAAGCCAGGATAGAAGAAGAGCCTTGCTCTCACGCTTGACAAAAATGGCCTTTTAAAGCAAGGTGATTTTGTATTTGTCTTGGTCTGCAGGTTAATTCAGTGTAAAATGATAGTGTGTCAAGAGCTTCCTTTATTTAGTGGGGAGTGCTGTGTGAAGTGTACTGGCTATGCAAAGCAAGCATTTTTAACTGTTTGAACAAATCGGTAATACCTCTGTTAAAATATTTGCAGAGACTGGAGCCTACTGGCCCCTAAAATTCAGCTTCTGTACTTCCTGGTGTTTAATCTTTATGGCTGTTTGAAAGACTGCAGGTATTTTACAGTGAGGGGGATGCCTTACCTGCACTCCCTTCCTCAGCCTTTGAAAGGAAAGGCTGTCTTTTGGAGAACAGTGAGGACTGGAAATGTTATTCTGAAGATGACAGCTTCAGAAGGTTACAGGTGATTTGTTTGCAGTTTTAATTCCATTGAATGCCTGCATGATGCCAGAATTCACTGTGCAAGGGTTGTGTTCTAATGGCTTTCTTTTGGCTGAGCAGTGCAGGTGTTTGGCGCTGAAATCCAGTGATGTGCTTCTGGTTCTGCTGTCCCTCACCTGTTGGTTTGTAAAGCAAACTCTATTTTAATATCCATGCTAACAGCATGTGAAGTGTTTAATCGTTGCATGTGTTAAGGTTGGTGTTAAATCAGTGATACAGCAGAACAGAAAGTATTTGGCTTTGTTGCTTGCAGGTGGTTTATTTTCTACCATGAACAATAAAGGTGGCTCCTTTGACGTCGGTTCATGTGTTCTGGTCTCTGTAGACCTGGACCCTCTTGCGTGAAGGGATACCACTGCAAATGGCTTAGCGTGGCTGTTGGTGGCCCCAGAGTTGTGGCTGGGAATAAAAAACGTGAATTTATAAAACCAGCAAAAGCTCATATGCAACAGTATTGATTGTCGAAAATGGAATCAATTCGGTGTTTCTTTCTAAAAAGCACATTTGGAATGATAACGTGTAAAGCATCGCTAATGTTTTGAAATCTGATAAGTACCTGTTACATATGACTGTTTGCAGCTCGCTGCAGATAAATCAAAATTAAGCATGTCTGTTGAGAAGACAAAATGCCTTTTATGACTATCTTTAGTGGATTTAGTCAAGGATAGCGTTACTGTTCTTGAAATGTGCAAGTTCTGAATGCTGGCTTGTAAAGAGATGTTACATTGTTTCTCCTTTTTTAAATTTGTCCTTTGTGTGTTAAAATCAAAGCCTCAGAGTATTTCACTTGGGAAAGTTTTTGTTTTTATCCAAGCACGTTTTTATCTGGTATGAATGTATTTGCTTAGAGATTAATAATAATACATAGGAAAGAAAGCAATCACGCTTGCAAATTCATTATTTCTATAATGTTTTTTCTTTAGCTCTCTTTTTGGGTGTGCAGTATTAAGTCCTGATTTGTGGAAATCATAGCTGTAAAACATGAAGCAGGATTTTCAGTTAAAATTACTGTTATCTTTAAATTCCATTCTTTTTCAAGGAAATTAGATGGATTTTATTATCCTTTTTTCATCATTACAATGATGAGAGAATATTATGAAGGTTTTTGTCTTCTAAATTGTTTGTCAAATGATTATATTCAATACATGTTAAGAAAAAGCGTCTTGCATTCTATGGGGAAAACCTCATCTGTGTGACAAGACAGAACAAATTTCTAGTTTCCTTTATTTATATGAAAATAAACAAGCCCAAATTTATTTAAAATGCTTTTCTAGAACTCTCATGAGAAGATAGGATATTTTAAAAGTGTTTTCAGTTTGTATTTTTCTGTTAAACTGACTTTTTGTTCATTTGTGAGAACATTTGGCAAAAAAAAATGTGGAGGGCAGTAGAGCAGCAAATTTTCTCTGATTTCAAAGCATTATTTAGGCTCTAGTTTCTGGAAAATATCATCCGTATTATGAAGTCTGAACAAGCTGCTGGTAAACTGTTTCTGGACATGTTGGAGAAAAGCCACGTGCCTCCTGGGAACCCTTTTTCAGACACGCAGTCCCCACAGCTGGGTGCTTTCCTGCTCAGCTAGGATTTTTGCAGGTGTTTCCTTGCGCAGATGGCCTTTTCTGTCTGAAATCCACTATTGCTGCTGCTGCTTGTAAATTAAGGAGGATGGAGGGGAGATGACACCACTCAGAGTAGCTGGAGCACAAGCTACATGTGTGCTCGTGTGGGAAGCCCCTATGAGAAGATGGTAGCGTTTAGGAAATTTTGAGGGGCAGGAGGCTGGCTTGCCTTATATTGAGGTGGATGCAGTAGTTCTGTATCTGTTTAATTAAATCTATTTCATTTTAATAACGAAGGGATGTTTAGTAAGACATACATAAGCAAACAAAGAAGCTAGGGCACTGCTTTCAGCAAAGAAGTTTGTAGCCAAACTGCTGACTTCTAAACTAAAGAGAATATTACTGTGCTTGAGCTGAATTTGAGCTGGTTACTGTGTGTGAGCTGATAAGTCCAGAGCAAAAGTATATTTCCTGAATTAGTTTCCCAATTTATGTATATTACTTCTTCTGTGGAATTTTGAAACTCCCTGTTCTAGCAGGTATTGTGGGTTATTGCAGCAAGATTCCCAAAACGTTGAATTTCTAGCGTGTGGATGACTTTCCTTAGCTACACCTTTTTGTTGTTATATTTTGTAATGATCTAAATTCATTTTGTTTGTAGATATCGTTGTAAAATGTCTGTAATGTATACGGGGAAGTATACTTTGATACATACTGGTGAGTGTTTCAGCTCCAACTGCATATCCAAAACCTTTTAAAAGGAAATCTCAATGAGCCCCATGGGGCAAAGTAAATTATTACATGTGGTGAACTCTTAAGTCATAGACCAAGGTCATGGCAGTGAGAGTGTATTTCAAAAAGGTTTTATCTGTGCTTGGAAAGCAAATGAAATCTCTCATCATTAACTTTAGAATTATAGTTATAAGAGGATTTTCACGAGAGGTGAAAGATCAAGTTCATGGCGGACATAATGGAGTCTGAAAAGTTCTTTCTCAGACATAATACTAGGGCATGAAACATTCACTGAGGTTTTCACATTATCGGTGGGGAGTTTACAGCCTCTAATCCGGACACTGAAGATCAGAATCATTGTAATTATTGCTATCTATTGCAGCTTTATTTCAGCCTTTTTAGATGAAAAAAACCCCACAAACCTCTCTTCTTTTGTAATACTGTGAGGACTTCTAGAAAAATTTCCTAGCTTTTCAGTTGTGTCAGTCTGTCATAGCATTCAGGCAATATTTTCCTTAGTTAATAACAATAATCTTTCTATAGAAAATGTAATTTAGTAAACCTCAATAATCTTCAGTCCCTAATGAATTAATCAAAGCACATGTGCACGCAGTGGTATGGTGTCTCTGTCCTTATTTGTTGATAGTTCAAGTAAACCAGAAAGAAAAAAATGTTGAAGGGAAACAGGGCAGAAAAGCGTAAGTAGAACTAAGGTTTTTAGTGACCTAGACTATTATCCTGTCAGTGGAAACGGATATTAATTTGTCTGTTTATTCAACAGGCTTTTACATTTTGGTAGGCTTTTTGTGTGTACATGCATGCATTTCAGTGGTACCTACGAGGAATAGAAATCTGCGCAGTAGTAGAGAGTCTGAACTCTGTGCATGCATCTTGGGAATGGTTTTGCAAATATCCCTGCCAATAACAGCACTCACTTGTTCAGACTTTACAGAGCTCAATCTGTTTGCTTGTAAAAGTGTTGAAATTTGCCAGTGATGTGCTGTGTATAAAAGCAGATTATTAAACAACCACAGGCAAAAATATATGCCTTCATATTTGTGCTTTCGCTGTCATGAAGGTTATTACGTTTACAGGAAAGTTTCAGCTGTTGTGATTTTATTTGGAAGAGTCTGTTCAGTCCTGATTTCATGCTGTTTCACTTCTAGGTAAAATTTATGGTTTCAGCATTTTATTTTCTTAAATCCTTCCATCTACTTAAAGAAGAAGTATTTATTAAAGTGTGCATTTATTCCCTGAGTTACAACTACAAATAACAAGTACATATATATTTTTGGCAAGTGATATTTTAATTTCTTTGAAAATATAAAAAAGAAGGTTTTATAACTGGAAGAGAAAGTCAGATCTAAGAGTGGCTATCAGGTTTTATTCTACTTAAGCAAAGTATATCATTTCAAAATGAATGTGTTTTTAGGGTAACTTTTCATATATTCAATGTATGTGATTTCTTGGAAGTCCTATGAGAAGAGGAAGCATAAACTGGATCAATAGGTTACCTGTAATTCAAGAAATGACAACATTAAAGTTGGACATAAAATCTCACTTCTGATCTATGGATGTGTTTTATGCTTCTGTTTTAAAATGGCATGTGGTATGCCATTTAGAAAATATATCCTGTAAGATTTTTTTCTGTAATGTTAATGTCGTATGTATTATCTCAGAAATACTTACTGTATTTTCATTATCCAGATGGTCCAGAATATCTCTATTGAGTGAGACTTTCTATATAGGTTATGTTCTCCAAGGTGTATATTTTAATAATTTAGTCAATGGCCTCTTACACGTTTCCAACCAGCAGTGCAACCTCTTTTATACAGTTGTGAGGCATTTCCATTTCTAAGCATAGTCACAAACGTCTATCCTATTGACACTAGGACGTTTTTGCTATTTGTACCACCCTTGTTGATGACTTCTGCATGGCTTGATTCTCTGCAATTTATGATCCGAGAAACTCAGAACAATAGGAGTTATTTGTAAATATGGAATACCCGGAAAAATATGCAGTATAGTGAAGTGCTGTCCTCAAATCCCTTCTGAAACTGACTCACTCTGAGGCATCTCTACTTCATAAGGGGTCTGCTGTCATGACCCCTTGAGCAACAAATGCCTCTGTTGCTATATTTGGTTTTTTGAACCTTCCTGATGATCCAGGAGATAAAACTGAGAGTAGTCATTTTCTACAAGTAACAACAACATACATACCTTGTAACCTTGGTTTCTTTATTTTAGCTGACTCCTTAGCATTTTCTTTTTCTGTTTTCTTTAAATTTAGAGTATTACATTGAAATTAGTTCAGTTTTATGGGTAACAATTTTATCTCTTTTTAGATGTATGTAAATTCAGAGTAGTAGCCTCTGCACTAGCTCTGATTTACTTTATTTCATGTAAGTATGACTTCCTAGAACGTAATGACATTTTATAACCCAGATACTTTGTGAGTCTGACAGCTGAGCTACCTGAGTTGTTAAAAGGATTCAGGTGTGCTTTTTTGTTTTTAGAATGTGTAAAATTTCTTTCTCCTTGTCTTACCACCCTCCCAATTCTTCCCTGCTCTGGTATTTTTGCATGATATAAATCACTGTGCCCATTGTGTAAGCATCATATCGTGTCTCTAAGCGATCACACTGATTTTAATTTCCCTCTTCTTTCTAATCACCAGCCAGTTCCAGCATGTTGTTTGTTGTCTTCCTTACTAATACAAAACCACACTGAAATCTGCAGTAGTCTTCTGTTTCCCAGACTTGCCTGGTCTTAGCAGCAGTCAGTGCTTCCAACTTTCAATAGATTATTTTACTCAGGCAAATCCCTTGTTCTGCTCATTTATCACACGGTACCTTCTGAGGTAGGTGGCTCATTTAGCAACACCTCCAGCAGGCTATGTTGATGGGTTCTTTATCAGCTCTTGTGGGATTTTCTGTTTTGCTTTGTGAGTGGTGGGAGGCAAGAGTGTCTTTTCATACTCTCTAATAATTTTTTGCAACCTAATGCAGATCTGCCATACAAGCAGATTTTTAAGGAGATTTCCTGTCTTTCAGGCTTCGAGCTCCTTCTAAATTGTATGATGCGTGAAAATGGAAAATTTCATTTTGTCAGGTTATTTCCTCCTGCAGAGCATATTGTGATATGCTGAGACTTTATTCTGACCCATCTCTCTTCTCAGATGTTTTTACAAAACTAGAAATAGTTGAATTTGGTTTTCCTGCTAATTAGCACGTGCCAGCTGCTACCAGCAAAAGAACACCTGTGCTGCTAGTGAGGATACCTGGAAACTTGGGCGTGATTCTTCTCCTTTATCCTAGTGTAAATCAGATATTCTTCTGTTGAAATCAAATTAATGGGCTGGGTAAGTGGAGGTAAAAGTTACAAATTAAAATTGGGTCTGTATGATTTGTAGTAGATGGATTCCAGAAGCAGTAATTGGTCTTATGCAAAAGTGTGTAGTTGACATAAAATGCTGAGTAGATACCTAAGTATGCATGGTACTGCATTTTTGTCCTCTGTATTCTCAGACATTAATTACTGTCTTTTGGAGAATATGGTCTTTGTTTCAAATAAATGAAAGCGTGCCTGTAAATTTAAAACAGAACAGTGAAGACAAGTATCAGTATTGTTCATGCTATAAATGCTTTTGAAGACGGAGCTTTATTTGTGTGTTAAGTGTATGTCATTATCTTGAAGCTAGAGTAATCATACTTATCTTTCTTTCAGAAGTGTGTTCATCAGGAAACATCACTAAGCTTTCCCTCTGCTATCTCCTTATACAGATATTAGAGGAGTATAAAGTCATTTTATTAGCTGACGAACCATTCAATTGCAAGATAAGAAACAGAGCTTTGCTCAGTGGAGGAAATGTGTAGTTCTTCCATCTACATTCAGAAGCCTGTTTCCTCCAGCCTTCATTGCAGGTAAAGGCAGCTTCCAAAACCCGGGAGAATTTCATCAGTTTATGGATGTTTTCTCCTAGGTTTGTTCACACACACAGAAATAAAATACTTAAATAATGGAGAACTGCATATTATCCATATAGTCATCAGGGAACTATAGAGCTATATTGTTAAATGTCCTAGATTGAGAAAGAAGATGTAATAGGTGCATTACAGCCTTCCATATATATGTTGAAATCAGGAGTTCTAGTTAGAATTTAGTGCTGGGGCAGGATTAATGGTTCTGCAGTGAGATCAATGCTTGAACTATATGTCATTTAAAATATTGTTCATGAACTCTTTGGTACAGACTGACTAGGTTCTTGGAGGAATTCCAAACATTGTTCAAGGTGTTGTTACTAATGTCTGTAAAGGTTTCTCTTTCTCCATTCCACTGTAATGACAGATAAATGGCAACTACTCCATTCTGTTTCCAGATTAGGAGAAGTGTTAACAAGATTTTTATTTGAAGACCCCTTTTCTCTGGAGTTTCTTTTTCTGTATTTGATTTGCCTTTGTATGGATGTGTTGGCATTCCTGTCATGCTGCGGTGCTCTCTTCTTCCAGCTGTTGGGTTTTTTTGGAAAATGGCTGTAGGGAGTTTTATTTACTGTTAGAAAAGCTTACTGAATAGCTGTAGTTTTGTAAAAAATAGTGCAAGGCAGCATTAGCTACCAATGTTAGGATACCTGTAAAACGTAAATCAATACTTAAACAAAGGAGTATTTATGTTCTGAAGCATTTGCCTGTTTGCTGTCGGAGTCCTTGTGACGGCATAGGGCTTTGAAAATAAGTCTGTAATATGCATGACCAATCTGTAACTGCAGTATTTAAGACAATCCTACAAAAACGTGATTTTAGACACTGTGAGAAATGTTCGTTAGGATGATATCTATATCTTTTATACTTTTTGTAATTTTAATATATAGAATTAGTGTGCTGTTCGCTTGCTTTACTGACTAACTATTTACTTCCTGTGTATTTTGTGAAGTAGATCTTAGGCGTATTGTTTGTTGTTGATTTAAAAGGGGTAGGAACGAAGATAAGTGTGTGGGATGCACTGTTCAAATTCTATGGCAAGTGAAGACAGAGTGTGTATAATTAAGCATCTACAGTGCATAAAATACCAAAATTAAAATTCCACACAATCTTTGCTTTATTTTTTTGGTGTGTGTTAATTGTATTAATGCTGTCTCCACTGATAAAATCACACGCTATTTTTTGAAGAAGTTAGTTTTATCTTACAATGCTTTCCTTATTATACTGGAGTCGGGATTGTTCTGCAGTAGACAATGTATTAATGCAATATAAGTTATTGGTGTGGTGGTATGGAATATTTTATGACTTTTTCTTGTTTCTGTTGTGTAAAGCTATATAGATACTTGCAACCTGCAGCAGTCACAGAAGTTATCAGTTAAACTGTAACAGGCTCATATCATAGCAGAGCTTTTAAGAGAAACGTTTGAGCACATATTGTATACAGAGGCATACAAAACAGTTCATGTTGTCCTGGTGCTGCTGGTATTTTAAAATTTAATTATTTGGACTAATCCACATTCACTCTAACAACATGCCTGCTTGGTGAGAAAGCAAAGGAGAATTTGCTGGATTTGTATTCAGGAAAAAATTGCATAGCATCTGTCTGAATATCTCAGAAGTAAACTGAATTGTTCAGGAGGTTTTTTTACTGTTGATATGATGTAACTAAAGCTGGTGAAGCAGAGGTTCTTTTCTTCTTGATCCAACTGTTACAGTGCATTAGGAAGCTGTTAAAATACATTGGTGTAACTTTTTAGCATCGCTTCTCCCACTGAGAGGGGAATGTCGTGACTGGAAGCAAGCAGGGTAGCTGTGGTGTGAGAAATATCAAGAAAAAGGAGATAGGATGCTCTGTAACAGCATGTTCCCTAGTAAAGTTTAGCACATCATTTTCAAACTGCTTCTGTTTGTAAC
The DNA here is from genome assembly GCA_033628505.1 of Tringa tobata. Taxonomy (NCBI): domain Eukaryota; kingdom Metazoa; phylum Chordata; class Aves; order Charadriiformes; family Scolopacidae; genus Tringa; species Tringa tobata. Next base: position 877,522 of record JAHREE010000567.1, read on the forward strand.
CCTTTTTAAAGGTTTTGGCAGGGATTTGTTTTCTTTGGGAGCTGGTGTGATACAGCAGATTGTTCAGAAGTTTCTCCGAAGCTCTGTTCTGAACACTTTGCAAATATCCTGAAATGAGGCAAAGTTAAATCACACAGGCCTACCCTTAGGAAAGCATTAGAATCCGAATTTATTTAGTGTCTGGTTTTTTTTTAACTTGCCCTTGCCAATGGAAGGGAAGAAAAGGTGTGGTGGTTGATTTAAAACAAAAAGGGCACACACACAGAAGCGATCTCTTGCTTATTGCTCTTATGTGCCACCCCTGGGTTTTAAAAATGATGCTGCTGGGAAGTACGTGGCGGGGATAACGTTAACAGTATGGGTGTGGTTACTGCCCTCAGAAAAGTACACGTGAGATTTTTATTTCTTCCAGGTCTAAATGCCCTGGTTCTCTCTGTTGCTGAGCGCAGGCAGTTAAGTGTGCGCTGGGGACACCCAGGACGTAGGAGCGCTGCTGTAGGAAGGACGTAGGAGCATTGGAAAAATGCCTTCTGCAGGGCAGCAGTTCTTGTCCAGCTGCCAGTGTCACCTCTGGTGTAACCTACAGTGGTTTGGGGAGGGTGGGAATCTGACGGGCCAGAGTTTGTAGCAAAACCCAGGTAGCTTCTGATGGTAGGAGAGCCTGGCCTGAGAATTAAATCATCCTTTCTCTGCGTTTGCAGACCATCATACCCCTGTGGGCTCAGTGTATTGTGAACTGCCCTGTTCCTGAGCCTGGAGCAGCCAGTCAGGCATTTGGCCGAATCCCTTGCAGTTGTCAGAGGGTCGTACTTCAGGGGTAACGCTGCTGGCAGCTAAAACCTATGAATTAGTGAAAATTAGCGTGTTTGCATGTTGGAGTCATTTTTTGTAGGCTTTGGAAAAACATTGTTTGCTCATGCAGCGTGTGACCTTTCAATAAAACCTTCATTAAATCCACCCATTCCTTGCAGTATTTTTACTTCTGTTTGCCTTTGTCACAAGTTTCTTTCCCGGATTATCATTCATTAGCTTCTCCAAAGAGATTAACGGTTCCTTAAAACAGGATCATGTGCATTCTGGTGTTCTGTGTCAAAGCGGAGCTGGAGAGCAGAGAAGCCACAGGATCCCCATAGAAATTTGAAGACAATTTTGATACTCTAGTCCACTCAAAAATCTGCTGATACTGTAATGTTTTTTCCCTTGCCAGGACCCTCCTTGCCTGGTGTCATTTCTTGAGCTCTCCTGGGATGAGATTAGTCTAAAACAACAAAGTAGCCAGATGTCTGGTTCTGAGAGAGTCCCAGAGGCCAGGGTATGGTAGGCAACAGTAATCGCTTGGGGCTGAAGATCAAAGATACCTGAGAATTACTTATGGGCACATACTATGTGTCATTCCCATTATTAACAGTCTGAGAAAATTTGTATCCCTAATTAACCCTTTTGTTGGTTAAATTTTCTTGCCAGTACAGTCCCGTCCGTAATAACTATTTGTTCTTTTTGGTACTGTTTCATAAGTACATGTTAGTTTTAAAAAAGAAAACTAAAATGCAGTATTCTCATAGTAGTGAATTTATGTAACCCATCCAGATTCTTTTTATTGTGGTTGGTTGTAAATATCAGAAGTTAGCATGAATTCTTTTTGTTTACTGTGCTATCCTTGGGGCTGGTGTTATTCCTATCCTGAACTGTATCAACAAGAACAGTTAACTTGTCAGGGTAGTGGCTTTAGTTCATTGCTTCCTAATCTAAAATGAATTAGAAGCTAATCCCAGAGGCAGGATGTCTGCACATCACTGCTTTCCCCCATATTGATATTTCTAATGAAATGCTGATTAATATTTTTAGTGATCAATGCTTGTTTGTATTATATACTCTGAAACAAGAAACTAGGATTGTAAGTGCTGCCTCTGAATTCTTGTAGTGCTTTTAGAATGAGTGGCTTCTGGAGAGAGAGAAAAACCTAATTGCAGCCTTCTGTGCTTTTTTTTTATTCCTTCAGATGAAAATATCAAGGTTGTGAGCAGAATGCCTATTTTACTAAACGATAACATTGTCTGCCGTTGTAGAATTGAAGACTGAGAACAATTTTTCATAGCCTTTGAATAATAAACTGTATTTATCAGCGATACCTGTTGTTTGTTGTAACTGCTACAATTTCACTTTCTTTAACAAGATGTAACATTAATGTGTGGTAAATACTCCATGTGGATGTTTGTGTGGGAGGGCGTGAGTTTCTGGTCACACTGAATGTGTTTGCACTTTATTGCCTATATTACATGCATTTAAAAATTCTGAGAGACATTTTTGAATGAGTAGTGATTGAGGAAAAGATCCCTGGAGTGATTTGAAGGACTGAATTGATTTATCTGTTTCAGTCTTGACAGTCTCTCTTCGAAACATGTTATTTGAGCAAGAAACCCCAAAAGCTGACCTGCCTGGAAGCGTATTGTGGTTTTTTCATTTTCACTTTTGACACAGGTATGCCTGCTGTCCGCATCTTCCAACATGGCCATGACTGCTGCTCTATTGTCCCCTCTCCTGTTGAGTTGCATACCTTGTCATTCCTGCTCAACATCCAAAGTGGTGTTTAAAAAAAAAATCAGCCTGTAAAGAAATGTGAGGACAAAGTTTTCTGGTGATGCAGTGTCATTTAACTTTTCAGGCCCTATCGCTGTCAGTATGAATAGCCGATCATCTCATTAATATTGTGGATCTCATTAAAATTTTCATAGGCTAGAGACAGGTACTGTGCTTCTCAGAGATGCAAGGGAAGGGGAAGCTATAGGAGTTGTTCATGGACAGGAAATAGCTGTTTCCATATGGACATTGGCACTCTGGATCATTTATTGCCATTAGTGTGCCATAATGCAGGCATAGGGCCCTCACTATGACTGCTTGGGAACCATGTGCTGCTCAAAAGACTCCATCTGGCTGTCCTAACATAAAGAAAACAACTCTTCATAACATTTGGATTCTGTTTTGTGCAAACCTTGTGGGTTTGGTGTTGGTTTTTTTTGTAATTACTTCCCAGTTGTTCCTTTGGGAGGTGTTGCAGCAGTTTTGGTTGTCTGCCGCTCTGTTGAACTTCAGTCAGAACTGGAATAGGTAAAATCAAAGCATCCATGAAGTCGTATCTGCAGAGGCCAGTATGACCTTCTTTTGAGTTACCTCGTGCAGACAGCAAGGTGCTTCCCATGAAGGTGTTGAATCTGTGGCTAAGGTTTTGGGAGATCACTACTAGATGGATTTGCAATGTACCCGAGATAGAAATGCCTTTCACTTCATTCTCTTTGTTTATCTGCCTAGAGCTCTTGGAAACCACGTCCCAGCTACTGCCAACAAGCAAGAATGTGACATAGTCAGCAAATACTACATTAGTATAGAAGCACTACGATTTCCCTCTGTATTTTCAGGCTGGTAAAACTTCTAAATAAATTTTGATCACTAGTACCACCTCTCCAGTTGAAGTAATAAAAGTCGTCGCTGGATCTGAGGTGATGTGGGAGATTCAAATGCAGTGCAGGAGCAGAGAAAAGCACTGCAGACCTACTTCTCCCTGGCAGATGCCGGCTACTTTTTATATTGAGGGATGAAGTTATGAGATGCTAGTGGTTATTAAACCAGTAATTGAAGTTTGGAACTGGTAGAATTATTGATATCTTCTGCAACTAGATAGTCCTTCAGTTTCTTGATCATGTAGTACATTTCTTTTCTGTACCACAAAATGTCTTAGGGACTTCTAAAACAATTATTTATTTGGACTTGGGGAAAAAACAGGCTTTACAGCAATTCAGGTGCTTGAGTAGACTCAGAAATAAGTGTAAATTTGTTATACAAGCTGAATAAATTAGAGTACATTACGGTGTTATATTGCATTTTAATGAATATGGCTTCATTCTGGGTACTTCCATTACAAGAAAGTCTTTATGAATTTGAAATAACTTTTGCAAAGCAAAAATCATAGGAGCTAAAGAGGCTGCCCTACAATTCTGTGGGAACAGTGTTCTATAATTAGGGCTGGTGGGCATCTAGGGGTTACAGGATCGTACTCGTTCTTCTGGCACAGCTATGTGTGGAAGAAAACAGCTGTCTGTTGCACCAGTGGACTCCTCTCTGGCATTTAAGAATAACACCATAGGAACTGTGCTATCAAAGAGCAAGGACTGCACAAGTAGTCAGGAAGAGTGAGTCTTGCAAAAGAAAATAAGATTGTGGTTCAACTGAGGGATAAATTGTGAAGGAAATTAAAATACATCATTGGCACGGACTTAATAGTTTGTTACTTTGAGGAAATATGGTGGGGTTTTTTATAGTGAAGTAGTCATATGAATTATATTTTAAACAACATGTATATATTTTCCTCCATACTGCAGCTCTTATATTTAGTAATTTCAGGAGTGTTCGCTCTTTTAAACAGCCCATCACAACCCGAGCAGATCCTGTATCAGAAGCTTAAGTCACAGCTTCCCTTTTAGTTATCTGAGCCATCGCAATGTTCTGACCTTGGGCTGTGTAAAATTAAGTTAAAAATCTCCTATTGACTTAATTGAGACATGGATCTGATCTAAAGATCATGCCATGAAATAAAGAGGAATTTCTGTATTTCCATTCACAAGTTTATTTCTGTTCACAACATTTAAATTCATAAGAAGAATGCTGAATATAACTAACATAGCAGCTTTTTATTGTTGTCTGGTGGCAACATGTCTGTGAGCGCAGAGCATTCACCACCAACACCAATAGCTACTTGATGACTTGATTATACTCAAATCTTGATACAGAATTCTTGCTGTTGAATTTCTGTTTCTCAAGCATGCCTGGTACATCTTGGCATTACTTTAGTTTGTGGAGTTTTTGACTTATATTTTGGAGAAGGAAGGAAATAAATTAGAACAAACCTCTAGAAAACTACGAGTGTTCAAGGGATTTTTCTTCTAATCTCTTGTAATTAAAAATGTCAGCACCTTTTCCTGGTTTGTGGATAACCAAATATTTAGAGGTATTGAAGGAGAAAAGCTGTAGTTAATGTTCCAAGTGCTATTCAATTTTACGTCACCAGTGCGTTGGTGGTTGGTTTGTGGGGCAAAGGAAATGGTTGGAAGGATCACAAGATAGTTGACAAAGCTCTTCCTCTCTAAATTGCAGGTCCTAAAATTCTAAGTCAAGACACAGCGGATATATGAGCTTGTGGCTGTGTAAGAAGACTCTTGACTGTATTAAAATATTGTGCAAACCCCTAGGTTATCCTAGTGTTTTATTGGTGACCCTATGACCTAGAATAAATTCAATGCGAAGGGCTATTTTAACTGCATCCCCTTCCCAGTTCTGAGGGGCATGCTCCTAAGGTGTTATCGTAACTGTGGTGGCACAGGAGAATGTCTACGTTGTGACAATTAATTCTTTCTAAGCATATTTTTTTAAAACGTGTCACGATTTTCATAACGTACAGTTTCTGTTACCGTTACGTAGTCAAGGAATAGTAATAGGCAGAACTTCTATACTGGTTCCTTTCTAAAATATTTAAATTATATAGCAGGCATTATTCTACATGGTCTTTCTCTGACAATTGTGACATGGATTACTATGTGTTACACTTCTTTGTACTGATAATATAACAACCAAGCATTTAAAATAAAATGTGAAATTGCTTCTGAATATTTCCTTCTTTGAGAGGGCTGGATAAATGAAAATTAATGAGGTTAGGGAAATTTTGCTTCACAAGTGATCAAGCAAATCTGGCTTTGCACAGTCTGCAAAACATTATTTTAATAAGACTGTATTACATTTCTGTTGTGCCTTCCGTTGTTAAGGGGAATTAGAGAGTATGTATTTTTTAATGAAGTTAAAAATTATATTAGAACCAAAGGCTTTTTTCCTACTAGTCTTTGAGATTGTCTTGTGTAATATGAAGAAAATAACATCTTTTACTGGCAAGTGTGTTTATTATTCTTCTTTCTTATTAAGTACCTGAGCTTATACTCTGTATAAGCAGCTTATATACTGTAAATAAAAGGGTTTGTAAGAGAACCGCATCGAAATACCCTGCATAATATATGTAAACATTTTTTATTTTATTTTATTTACAGGGCTCAATAGAGGGGCCATGGAAATCAGTATTCTGGGATGTAGTTTGCTACCCAAAGCATTTGAAATGCGGGAACATTTCTTGGATATTGAGAAACGTTAGTTGGAATTGTAAGCCTTCTTTAAATCGAGTGGTTTCATGGGTCTTGCATCTGACATCAGCATTGTGTGGTGATTCTTGGAAATTTCTCGTATGTGTATTTGTACAGCCGAAACCTCGTCACGGGCTCCATTCCTTGATCAGCAGCCGTGTCCTGCGTGGTGGCAGGCCTCGTGCCAAAGATTTTTGAGACAGCTTTGCTGCTGAAAATCCTCCAGTGCTGCTAACCCCAGAAAGAATAAGTAAGCCAGCCCCGACCCTGAAATGCCGGGGCGAGGTACCTTCAAAGGGTCAATGAGGAGGTGCAGCGGGCCCAGTTTGGCAAGCGAGAGGCGGGAAAAATGGCCGGTGTTTTGTGGGCCACAGGTTGACGGGCAGGTGATCCGGCGGCTTCCACCCAGGCGGGCGCAGGAGGCCTACCTAATATGCTATCTGCCCTCAGGGCCTGGGGGAGCGCGGCTGGATTATTATGTTAATGCCTGAGCCTGCTGCCCTCTTCCTATCCCAGCTGGGCTCCCCGTTGTTAGGAACTGCTTTGCTCTGACAGTGGAGTAATATACTTCATGATTGAAAGGGCAAAGGGGCTGGCGAGGAAAAAAAAAAAGAGCAGGCTTGCAGAGATATGTAAATGAAGAGGGGGGGGGAAGGCCGTAGGAGGGTTTGCGCCTAGGTGCGGCTAGAAAGTTTATTAGGAAAGGAGTAATATAAATCTGCTAATTGAATTGTTATTTACAGGTCCCATTTCCTGATTTGTTTCTTTGCGCGTTACCCCCCCTAATGCTGATGTACAGTGAATTCGAAGTGCTTACCAAAGCAGGCACTTAGGTTGATTTATTTTAAACCAAGGTGCTATAATACACCGGTACCAGTGTACAATGCTGACAATGGTGTATTTTTCAGGACTTTGATTACTGTTTCATGCTCTGCCACTATATTGCTACACTGCGGCTTATAGCAGTGATATGATTCTTTTATATATTGTAGATAAGTATATCAGTCTGAATTTTGTTGATACTTCCACAAGAGTAGGAGATAGATACAGATTACAGAAATATATTTGTTATGGTGTTAGAGCAAATTGAACTTTGATTCGCTGAGATGGTGACTATACTGTGATATTTTTCTGAGGTCTTTTCTGCAATAGAATTGACTAAACAGCAACTCGGTTTCAGAATGAATGTATGTGAGAGACGAAAATCTGTTCTGTAAACAGATGTTTTATTTTTTTTTTTCCAGCTATGATGATAATGATATGGCCTGGTATAGAGTCTTTCTCTACCTTTTATCAAGCTTCTATCAGTGGCAAAACTTGACTCAAAATACCAGCCAGGTGTGATCTCCAGCATCCTCATTTGTCTATTTTACCCTCAAACTGCTGACCACAGACTACTCCAAGAAATAGCTGTAAACCTAAATTAAACTTTTTAAAGTGAAAGCTGTTTTTATGAAATGCAGCTAGTGTGTCAGATATAAAGTTGTTTGGTGAGATGCTTTTCTTGTACATTTAACTGGGACTTGGTGTTTGTGTAAGATGTGATTTCTAGTGTGGAAGGTGACTTTTTCTACTCTTCACGCATTTGTTTGCACATCCCAATTCTGTTCCTTAGTTTTGTGTTCACGTGTGTTGCTACTAAGAAGGTGCATTTCTCTTGGCATTGGGATCGCCTGCTGTGCAGGGAAGTTGGTAGCTCTTGGCACTTTTGACTCAGCAGTCGTGAAGGTACTTCTTACGCAGTCTTGTCCTCTTATGTATCTTAGGGCATCTTAAGTTAGTGAATTACTTTAAGGTGGAAAAGAAATCTGGATCTCGATTGCTTCTGCAAACTTTGTGTGGTCTGACTGTGTAGAAACAGGATGTTCTGGACTTTAAGGGCATGACAGACTATAATTTTGCTTCCACGCGCCTTGCCTCATTGGTTGCCCATGATGAATAAAGTACAGAACAGGCAGTAGCAGTATCTGTGTTCTGCTGCAGCCTGTGTACTTAACACAAAATTATTGTTTTTTTTATTGCGTTCTGCTTGGATTTTTTTGTCGGCAAATCAGAATGCGTTGGCCTTGGCTGTACAGTTTGTTGGTAAAGTGGGTAAGGTGAGAAGATAGTTGTAACCACAAAATGCTGGAAAATAGACATATTGTTATAACAGAATTGTTTGCCAGTTGAAGGAGTTTTTTCCAGTAACTGCATTTTTATTTCTCTTTCATATTGTATATGCACCTGGTTCTTTAGTAAGTTTTAGAAATATGTAAAAACAGTAAAAAAGACTGTTTTAGAAATATGGAACTTGGGCTACAAACCACGTTGAGTTGGGAATGTTTCCATTCTTTTTTTTCTTCCCCCTGTGTATGCAATTTAGACTTTGTAGAAATATTTCCACTTTCAGGAAAATCTGTATGTAAATATTTTGTTTCAGGTCAAATTAACCTGGGTCAGTTTTGCAAACAAATAATTTTGAAATTGTCCACGTTTTCCAGTGTAACTTAGGTGCTCCATGCTTTCATTTCTCTTGATAAACTGATCTTCCTGGCTGTATTTTCTCAGTGCATCACAAGAGTTTAGTAACAGTGCTGCATTGTGGTCCAGCTGAAAAGCTTTGTGTGGTGATAAACACAGACAGAGGCCATCTTCCACCAAGCATGAGAGCAATTCAGCTGAAAGCAGCAAAATTCCAAAATGAAATGGTTTGGAAAAGAAAATTTTGATCATTATATGAGAAGTGCTGATTGTAGAGGTGGGAGGAAACTTGGGTTTAAAGCAAATATTTAACTACTGGAATATCCCTTATGCTGGATGTTCCAGTTTTCAGCCAACTCTGGATGTAAATGGAAACTGTAAAAGCTCAGTGAATGCTACCACAACGAGCATGTTCAACGCAGATGGCAAGTTTGTGACCTTTTGCAGTAAAACAAACTTGTGCATTTCTTAGGCTCACACACAGCACAACTCTTGGTGAGCCTCTGCTCTCCATAGAATGTGTGTGGAATTATGTGCATGAAATCCATAGGTTTTCGTGTTTTCTCTCCACCTTTTCTTCAGAGAAGTAGTGGTTATATAGTATCCTATCCCATTAGAGAACAAAGTAAATTACTTCAAGGAAGTAATAAAAATATCTTTAATTTAGTTGAGTTGCCTAACCCACCCCCTTTGGATTAGATGGTATAGCAGTCCTCTTGGAAAATGGGGGCAAATAACTAACTAGAATTTAAAGATGTTTTGGGCATGATTCAAAATAAGGGTGGTGCTAAATATCAATGTTGTAGTTAATTTGTTTTCAGAGAAAAACAGCTTGAGGCTTCAGTTGTTAGTGATCCACTGCTGAACTCCTTGGGCAATTTTGGGGGATATATAACATGTGAAGATAGACATTTATGCACTTTCTCGCTCTGTGTATATGTAAATTCTAGTTGTATGGATTGCTAATTCAGATGATAGAAGTATCTGAGCAGCATTTGAAAGAATGCAGTTGCATATGTCAAGATAGTTCCTTTTTTTACCTTCAGGCAGTAGCTATAGAGCTGCAGCCTTCCTTGCAGTAGTGTTTTATTTCCCATTTCCTGACATTGCACAACTAATAGTGAAGCTGTTCCCAGTGGCAGTAGTGACAGGGACTTTAATAACAATGCCATTCTGAGCTGGTTTGGATGGCATAGCGGTTGAAATGTTTGGTTCTGCTACTAACTGCCCAGAAAGCAATATGACAGTGGGATATTTATAGAAAAATACTGGTCCAGGCACAGACTTACAGTAAATGCAAAGGGCACCTTTTAAAAAGTGGCCTTGTGCTTTCATTTCACTTCAGCAGGGAAGTAATACTCTTTGGAGTTGTGGGATGCATTGTTTAACTAGACCTCTAATCATGTTATGGATGATGTGTCTCCAGGAGAATCAGGGGACAAGACCTTTAAGTGTTTTTATCACAGCTTAAGATCTCAGAAAATGTGAACTTAAATAAAAGTATGTTTGGGAGGTTGTTATTGCTCTGTATCCTTTTGAGGATACCTTCTACAGTAATTTTTTTTTTTTTTTTAGAGAGAAAGTCACTTAGAGTTATGAAGTGTTTGACCGTAAGAGAGGATCAAGTTGGCAGAGTTACTTGTATACAGCTGTTCAGCCGAGCCTCCTTTATTAAATCACTGTTCAGCAGTCCGTTTGTTCTGGTGTGAGAGCTAGTGCCCCAATTGCTAAGGTAATAAGCCGTGAGTCGCTAACAAACGCCTGATGTGCATAAGGTTTGTGGGTAGTTTTCAGACCAAAGTCTCAGTGACTGGCTAGATTCTTTCCTTTTTGCCCTCTAATTGTGCGGTGTGGTCCGTTTGGCAGGTTTGATGTATGGCTGCTAAGGCTTATGCTTTGCAGTGTGTCATCAGAAGGGGGAAGTTACTCTCTGTTGCCCTGTGTCTAGGAAAATTATGGAAATGGACTTCCCATTTGGGGAAACGTGCATACAAAAAGTGTGGCTCTGTGCCTTCCTGGGAACCTAGAGCTTTCTGGCTTGGTAGAGCCATATGAAGTTTGTGGAGATGCTAGAGCGTGGAGTTCCGGATAGTTATGCACAGATGTACTCTGTACAAGAAAGCATGTGTTGTTATGAGTCTGCCGGCTTTAAATCACTGCTTGCTCAAATGTTTACACTGGCACTGGGCAGTAATCTGAGTATTTGCATTTACAGTTTTTAAGTAGAGGAGAGAAGAAGAGAAACTGCCTCTGTTTACTCATGTTAGTATTCAGAAGTCCACTGTAGATGTTCAGGTTACTGCCCCTTTGGGGTGTGTGATGTAGGAACCAACATGGGAAGGCACCGTGTCTTATGAGAGTGATTCTGTGTTTTGTACTGCAGAAGATGATCAGAGGGCTGGAGCACCTCTCCTATGAAGACAGGCTGAGAGAGCTGGGGCTGTTCAACCTGGAGAAGAGAAGGCTCTGGAGAGACCTTACAGCAGCCTTCCAATATCTGAAGGGAGCTACAGGAGAGCTGGGGAGGGACTCTTTGTCAGGGAGTGCAGTGACAGGACAAGGGGGAACGGTTTTAATTTGGAAGAGGGGAGATTTAGATTAGACACCAGAAAGAAATTCTTTGCTGTGAGGGTGGTGAGGCACTGGAACAGGTTGCCCAGAGAAGCTGTGGCTGCCCCATCCCTGGAGGGGTCAGGCTGGATGGGGCTTTGAGCAACCTGGTCTGGTGGGAGGTGTCCCTGCCCAGGGCAGGGGGCTTGGAACGAGATGACCTTTAAGGTCCCTTCCAACCTGAACCATTCTATGATTCTATGATGGGAGGACTGGAAGGTTAAGCTACAGCTTCAGGGTATCGCTGGGCTTGGGGTATGACTGGTCAAGGACTGTCTCACACAAGGACTGTGTGAGAGTATTGGTGTCTCTGCTGACGGCCCTTCTTGTTGTCAAAAGAAAATGGACCATGGTTGTTAGAAGGAGGAGATCTCTCTTCACCTTGGCATCCTGAAAGAATAGATGTGAGGTTATAAAAGGCGTGTGGCCTACGTTTGTATCTCTGTACAGGGGCTAGATAGGCCTTTTCCCCTGGTAAGCCTTGTGAGCGTCACACCAGTTTTGTATGCTACACAGCCACGTAAGCATCTGGTTTGGGTGGATCTGTGGCATTTAGGATAAAGCAAAGAAACTACGAACAAAGCGACAGCATTGTACAGCTGGTAGCCTGGGCTAGTCAGGCACCATCCACTATGTCTCTTGAAGCATCTGTCTCTTCTTTACCTGAGGAGACTGAGTCTTGGTTCTTTCAATGTGGAGATGGACATTCCAGCTCCTAAAAGAGGTTCTTCCCTCCTGGCTTCCTTCAGGTGATCTTGATGACAAAGGCTTTTGTTTTCATTCTGCTGGGTTATGCAAGTAATCTCAAGTAAAATGATCCAACCATACAGGACAGTGTTGCTTCCCAACCTTTGCTCAACATGGATTTCCTGTTATTAATCTATATCTTAATATTGGCGGAAACTTGCAGGGCGACACATAAACTTTCCTGAGATCTGAATGTTTAATGTTTGCCATTTGAATTGTTAACAAATGTTTACATTCTGGTTTTACTCTCCGGAAAAAAATCTTTAATGTGTATCCTCTCCTGGTTTTCAGTCTCCATCTCCTACTGCCTGTGAAGGAGAGATTCCATGCTGACTCCTCAGAGCTCCCTTGAGTCATGCCGCTTGCTCACAGTAGAGAGAAGTTACTGTTTCTGATGAAAGGAAAGAAAGTGGGATAGTTTTCTTTCTGTCTCAGTATTGCTGAAACTATCGGTGAAACACAAATCCTTCAATGGAGAGCACCACATACGCTAAATAAGTGTGTCTAAAAAGTCTGCTTTTTGACATCTTTTTGATTGATGGTTTTGTATTTGTAAATACACCACCAGGCGGTGGTGGTTACGACGAACTACAAAAATGGGGGAGTGAAAGACTGATTTTTCAACAGAAAGAACTTGGCTAGCAAGAGGTAGGAGTCAATAACTCTCTGCCAGCAGAGCTCCCAGCTTGTTTCCCTGCACTGCTTGTGGCAGAATGCTGAGCCTGGCTGAAGCAGCACCAACTTCTACGCAGGTGATGGCAACCTCTGCCAGCCTGGAACAAATCTGTGCTGGGTGCAGCTTCGGATCCACAGCTCAAAGAGGTGTTTTAGAGGACATCATTCTCGAGATGACATTCCCCTGCTGAAATGCCAACAAACAGCATATTACTTATTCTGTTTTCATTTTTCCCGTGCTTTTTCAGCATCATTTCCATAAAACTGAACGTTATTGAACATGGTTGAAATAAACAAATGTTTTCATATTGTCAGCACAGCTCTAGAGGCAGGTTGGGGTGAGATCTTTTTTGCAGTCAACAAATTCTGTTGGACCACAGGGACCACGGCAGTAGATAAAAACATAATTCCTTCCATATCTTGGTGGGTTTTTCTGCTAGTGTTCTGGGGTCTCCTTGGCTGGTGGGCGTTGGGGTTTTGTGTGTGTGGTGTGGGTTTTTTGGTGGTGGTGTTTGTGGGCTTGGTTTTTTTTTGTTTGTTTGTTTTTTTGAGAGGATAATATGTATATACACTCCACTAAAAAATTAGAGTAATTCAGTGAGGATTTTGTTGAGAGACTTTGAATATTATTTCACACTTCTATAAGATTTCTTTGGAATCCAGATTTAATTGTTATCAACGTTGGGTTTGTGCAGGCTTTTGGGGTATTTTTGTTTTGTTTTGTTTGGGTTTCTTTGTGTGTGTGTTTTGGGGGTTTTTTTTAATGAAAGACACTGGTGAGGTGCCCTATCATGTATTCAAGGCATGTGTAAGATGTATAGCACAACTTCTTTTGAATTCAATATGGAGTGTATCTACATCTCCAAGAGTCAAATCTAGGCCCTGTTTGTTTCTCAAAGATGATGCTGGAGTGTTAAAAAGGCATGTGCTTTGCCTTTGAGGGGGTAACTGCGCAGCTAGAGATTTTGTTGAGCAGTTAACACTACGTCTCTTATTTTTGCCATGCTGTAGCAGGATTTTTATATGCATTTTAACAGTTATTTAAGAGTCCCCATATGCTTAGAAAAGAATCTGAATATATGTGCCTTTTTTTAAAGCTGCATCATAACTAGGTTATTCCATCAATACACTAGAATGACTGGAAGCTGCAGTTGGAACAATATGTAAAAATACAGCTTGTAAAAGATTTCCTTTATTAACTGTCATCATCCACAGAATATATGTTCAAATAAACGTTGTGTAATAACTAAATTTGAGATTAATAGGCCCCTTAAGAAACAGCGAAGTCATTCAGGATAGTCAGTGAAAAATAGCCTCTAAGACTGTAACATGCACATATTGTCCTGCTTACATGCTCTCTCTGGTGTCATTCCCATTTATCAATGTCGGCAGGCTCTGTTCTCATTAAAACACTCTTGCACAAAAGCAACTTAATTTTCTTAAGAGAAGAGGACACCTGATTCAATTTGGTGCTCAAAACCAGGAACTTGAATATATATATTTTTTTTTTTCCCCGTCTGAACTCAGATGAATAGTTATGAACAGCAACACAGATTAAACCTTATTAGGTATATTTATATTCTGTTTGCAGTAACAGTGCTGTGGCAAATAGCTTTCTACAGAGCTGTAACATCTTATTAATGGAAACAGCAGTTAAGACATGAGCTGCAGTAACACTCATGAGATTTTATTTTTGAATAGGGGATTGAAGGAGTGGTTTAAAGGGACTCTGCCAACTCATTCAAGCTACTTCTGATGTCCTGCCTTCTTCCTCCACCTTCTCAAACTACACCGATCTCTTTGGGTAGATAAAATTTCCTTTTCTGACCTGTTTGGTCAAACCATTTCCATCACTTCCTTTGGTCTTTTTTTTTCTTTTTTATCTTTCTCTTTTCCCTGTCAAATAGGAGACATTGATCTATTAAATTTGGCATTGGTAACATGGACACTAAAATGTTATGCCACCACATTGTGTTCTCTGCCCTCTGTTGCATAATCCTGCAGTAGTACTGCTAGTCATGGAATCATAGAATGATTTGGGTTGGAAGGGATCTTCAGGATCATCTAGTTCTAACCCCCCTGCCATGGGCAGGGACATCTCCCACTAGACTAGGTCTTGAAGACATCCCTGGATGGGGCATCCACAACCTCTCTGCGCAGTGGATGTTCCAGTGTTTCATCACCCTCACAGTAAAGAATCTCATCTCCATATGGTGCAGATATTTCTTGTCTTTCTGTAGTTCTTTTCTACTGTTCTGGGTTTTTCTTTCTTTTTCATTGTGCCATGTGTATTAAATAGGATGTTCAGTCTTACCCCTGGCACTTGAGCTGTATATCCCACTAGTGCGTGTCTGAATATAAGGTTTTAACCACAGGTAATTGTGGGCATACACAGAGCAGCTTTGTATGGTGCCCAGGCTGCTTCCTTCTGAGGCCATTTAGTTTCATTACTCTGCATCTGTGGCCTTGGCCCTGGAATGTCCTGTCCATAGAGCAGGGGTGACTTGCGACCAGACAGGTCCTACCCTGTGTAGCATGTGCCTTCTCAGCTGTAGGGTGCCTGGGGTTAAGCGTAGGGTTAAGTGCAGTTAGGAAGATTACCTCCCTGACGGCTGCCAAATGACACTTAACAATCAAATGTTTTAGTGTTAAAAAGATGTATATATATTGGCAAAAAAGACTTACTTTTTTATATGGTCCACATATAGAACTACGAGGCACCGCTGTTTCCCTGTGATGCTGCAGTAAAGGAAATTGTAGTTCCTGTTGAGTTGTGCATAACGATTTCACTCAAATCCTGTCAATAATGACAAAATATTCATTTTTGACCCAGGTGTTCCAAATCTTGCCAGTTTATCTTTTCCTCTTCTTTAATGTAGTCCGGCTACGTTATTATCGGAAGTTTATGAAATTTGTTAAATTCTAAGAGAGTTCAGTTTGATACCAAAATAAAAGGAAACGGAACAGAGTTGAGAATGTGTTCTGTATGTAATGTTATCGAAACCTTGGTGTGCTTTCTTTAATTTGCTGCCCCGTCACACGTACCTCAATGCTGCCTGTACTTGCTGCTGCCTTTGGGTACCTACCCATGAGGAAGGGCTCAGCCCCTTGGTTTGCCTTTGCCATTTTCTTCTGTCTTTTACTGGCCTTTGTTGCTATGAGGACTGTCTTGGATCCTCTTGCTGTCACTGTTACAAATCTTGGTGTCTTCCATACGTATATTCCAGGATAAGGTGGGAGATGAAGGGCTGAAGCTTTTCACTAGGCTCAGGTATGGGAAGAGGAGAGTTTGTGCCAAGTACTGCCAGAGAGGTTTCCTTCAGAGTTGGGCTGGTTACTTCTCACTTCCAGGTGCTCCAGGCCAACCAGTCTTCCTTGGAAATGCAGACCAGTGAGAGAGATCCCTCAAGCCTGGTGCCATACAGAGTTGACTGAAATTGCACGTGCTTAATGTTAAATAAATTTGTTGTTTAGTGGAGCTAGCATGTACTATTTCGAACTCAAGTGGAGATGTATGTGCTCTTCTGTACTAGTCCTGTTAAGAGTCCTGGCAGTGACTTTCAGTCGTGTCTCTGAGTTGATACAAACTTGAATAATTGGTCTTATTGTCACTACTGCTGCTTTTGAATGTGGTCTGACCTTGCGTTTCAATACATGGCTATGCATTTACCTTTTGAAAGGATCTTACCATCGATTTTAGAGAGAACTCTCCCCTCATATTAATGGTAAATGCAACGAACGCTTCGCAACCCCATGCGAATCTGGACTTGGAGTATTATAAGGACATCTAAATGTTTTCATGTTTTATTGTTTCGTTTAAGATGACTGCAGATAGTCTGATATCTGTTGAAGCACAATAGGAGCAAACACTAAAAAAAGTTATACAATAATAGTGACTAATAAACGTTTCAAATAAAAAATGAAGAAGCTAGCTGTATCATGTGTCAGCACTAATGTTTATTTGTATCATTCCTCTAAGGATCTCGGAGTGCTTTTTAAGCAATGAATTAATTTTGACAATGCCCTGTGAGGTATGTAGGCAATATTATCCCTCTTGATAGAAGGCAGTTGGAAGCACAAAGTGTTTAAATTCTACAGGGTCATGCTACTAGGTACGTTTAATTACAGATTGGAGCAGTTGATTCAGTTTAGTACCAGATTGTTTAAGCTGAACCAGAATCACAAATAAAAGCCCCAGGATTTTACTTCTAAGTTCATTTTTCAGGAGAAATGTTTATAAAGAAAACTGCAAATAGAGAAATCAATGTGTGTAAGTTCCCCCTCACTGAGGTGGATCTGAATGATTATAGCTTAATTTGGGGTCTTCCTGATATTTTTTTTCTTCTTTTGCCTGTAATGAGTGTTTAATCATCTTCCATGGATGGTTTCTGACATTTTGGAGAAAGGGAATTAAAAATTGCAAAGTAGTGTACCCCTGGACCAGTCATGAATTATGACTTCTGCACATGACTGGCTGAATACCCAAAGCATAAAATTTTGTCTAAGATTGTTGTCTTAGTACCTGTTGCGTGCTTGAGAATATTAAAAAAAAACAAAACCACAAAAAAACCAAACAGGAATCTTCCATGTGGATCAGGAAGGAAGAAAGAAAGGAAGTTTGTTTATGGCCAAAGTATCACGGTCTAGTAATCGCCACAATAGAACCATCTTGTATCTCTCCTTACCACCTTTCCAGGTACAGAATTTCTGGAATAACAGTGGATTTTAACTAAAAAAAAATCATGTCTCTAGGTGATGTCAAATTAGGATTGGTAGCCACTGACGTGGCTGAAAATAGATGCACAGTGTCCTTTTAAGTGTATCGGTTCTTGTCAGCTACTGCTTTGGTCTTGGTGCATTGTTGAAATGAGCAGGAGAACAGCTGAGGGCTTTTTAGCACTGAAGTTATTTCTCTTGCATCAGTGGAGGTGGCCTGGCAGGCTCACCTGCTCTGCTGGGAAGGGGTGTCTTTGAGAGAGGAGGTAAGTTTAGTTAGGGAGGAAAGACAGAAACGTAGCTCTCACTCTGCACACAAAATCTGCCTGGGGAGGAGGGGACCATTAAGTTTCCTCCCAGCCTTCTGGTGCAGAACTGGAGCCCAGATGCTTCTGTCTTTCAGATCTTAACAGCTGATTTACACTATTTTATATAGCAAAGACTGTTTTGCGTGGAAGAGATCTTCAAGTGTGCTTAAAAATGGAAGTCTAGATCCTCCTCCTTGGATTCAAAGGCGGGATGTAATAAAAGGGACCTTTCTGCATCTTTATCAGGTTGAAGTGGTCAAATACAATCAGTCTGTGTAAAAGAAAGGCACTTGTCTAACCAATACCGAAGAGGCTTGATAAACCTGATGGGTTTTTTTAATATAATGGTAGTAGGAACTATCTATATTAACTATAAATAACTATATTGACGAAAGATACCTGCAAGGACATCTCCTGTACTGAAACTGACCCCTTGTAGTAGGTTTGTGTGCATGGGTGTAATGTGTGTATCTCTTGCCATATGAAAATGCTTCAAATACAAGTAGAAAACTCTGATTTAATTCACACTTGTTGAAGAACTGTTTTAAGTAGTACTCGCTCTTGCTTTCAGCTGTGATCTCTGGCAATAGGAGCTGTTTGGACTTGTGCCTCTTTTTTTTTATGTTCAAAAAAGGAATGCTGATGAGGAAGAGGTGTTAAAATATGTTACTGTAGTTTACAACTGTCAACTATAATGTTTTATTTAGCCGTATCTATTCAGATGCTCCCTCCGCAACATGGAGTGCCATATGCCATTGTCCCTGTTAGTAAGCAAGTCAGCAAAGGTTTCCCAGTCTGCATTTGTTTTTGTATTTGGGCCGCTGAGGAGCTGTGGTCCAGTGCCATCTTTTATTGATAGGGCCAGCAGAGGAGGAATCTAATGAAATTATCAAAGCTTTGAATTAATTATGAACTTGAATAAGAAAGCTAAGCTCTCTAGAGCCAAGGATCTCATTACCCATTCATTTTCATTGCATCCTCTTATGGAGCAGAAGGCAGGTTCAGCGTCAGCTCCTACCCAGATTTTGGACTTTATTCAAACTTGCTAAACTCGGTAGCATCCACTTATTATTAATCTGTGGCTGGAAGTGTCCAGGGTGATTAATTTGACTCTGCTGTAAATCTTCATGTAAATGGTAGATTTCCCTCCTCCCTTTCCTCTTACCTTTGCTGTGTGGCTTTTCATCATCAGACTGGCTGCCATACAAGAGTTTCTGTTCTTTCTTGGTAATTGGGGAAAGCTGTTCAAGACTCAAGTTTTAACCTTCTGGAATTTAATGAGTTAAAGTTAAGAAATAATACTGCTACCTTATATTTCCTGGATATTTAGGTAAGCACAAACACTTCTAAAGTCATTATAAAAATTGTTTATTCTCTTATTTTAAAGGACTATGGAGTAAAAAGTAATTATTAGACATTTTTGGCCTCAGAAGTATGTGGGGTTTTGTTTTCTTTTGTTGTTCCTATTTTAAATTTTTTGGTCAAACTACAGAAACTTCCGAATTTTTCAATACTTTGTTATGATGAACAGTTAAATTAGTTTGCCTGCCTGACTAATATTCCATTAAAAATTGTTACAAGTCTGTGAATATTTATTTTAATTAATAGATCAATATGTAAAAATGTTTCTGGCAAATTAGAGCAAAAGCAGTGAGACCAAGCTTCTGTGTAATATTCCTACTTCTTGTGGATATTCCTCTAAAGTCTGCCGGCAAGGATTTTCTTCTCCTCCTGCTTTTGTCCATTTCAGCACATTATTTATGAATGCATAAACTGGAACCTATCAGTCTTCATAACTTACAGGCCACTGGCAATTTTTTAAGCAGTGGCTAACTGCATAATAGTCTCTGTGTACGTGTGTATTTGGAAAATCTAATAGCTTGTCGGATGGGGGAATAACATTTTGTTCTTGTACTATAGCTGTTTTACCATTGGTGATATTTATCTTTTTCTCTCTTCAGGCAGCTGCTATATTTAATTCAGCTTTTGGAAGTTTTTTGGTAAGTAATGCAGTATTTATAGCAAGTGCTTTGATACTCTTACCAGTGTCGCTTGTGTGTTTGTATTTTTCATATTAGTGTTGGTGGAATTGTGATATTTAGCTGGCAAAAATTTTCATTTTATGTTACTATGCCATTAAATACAGATATTACAATTTCTCTTCTTTTTGCTAAACTCTTGCGAAAAGTAGTGAATAAATTGTCTCTGCTCATGGTAAATTAATAATGTGTAAACACATCTTAATTTTCTCCTTAATGGGTTAAAAGAATCTATTATTATGTAGATGTTTCAGACATGGGCATCAATATATTGATTTTTCTAATAAGGCCCATCAAATACTCATTATTTTCTATCAAGAGGCCATGGATTTTGAAAAGAAAACATGACCCAGCTGATCAGAGAGTAGATGCTAATTTACTCAGTGACATGTCATTTGTTTAGCATATTTCACTGTCAGTGAAGCCACTCAGTGTCTCTGAGGAACACACTAAAATAGCTGGATATGGGAAAACAATCAATCCAGCTGGAAATATAACCATTTCTGTGAAAAGCAAACCCAGTATTTGTGGACCTGATTGTCTGCAAAGATTAGAAAGGACACTGTAAAGAAAATAAATAAATATGTTTATGAAGAAAGGAAGAACAGATTTCTTTTATTGATATGTTGTTTAGAGATACATTAATGAATATTAAATGCAATTTATTTTATATGTAGGCATATAGGCATAGGTGTTTTTTTTTAAAATAAATGAAACATTGTTTTATTTATTTAGGCAGCTAATAATTGAATTTGTGGGGTTTTGTACTAAAATTTTGCATATTTAGCAGTGCGTGTTTGTGATTTCAATCTTGTGTTCCCAGGAAGAGGACTGTGATGTCTAAAATGAAGGAGTGAGAAAAGAATTCAAATTAGGAAATTTAAAATGGAAACTGAAAGTACAAAATAACTCACCTCGTGCATAATTTGTTTTATAAAAAGGTGGAGTTTAAGTATGTGAAGCTGTACTGACAAGAGAGAAAGTTACGTGGCGTTTTGAAGTTGTGCATTGTGCTGCTGCTTTTCTGAGGGACTGGGTTAGGAGGCTGGGTGTAAGTTTTTGTGGCCATAGATGACCATTCATGTTTCTAAAATATCAGTTCCCAAATACTTGTTCCTTTTTGTCACCTAACACCTCCTCCTCCTCCAGTGGGAAGAAGGTACTTTCTGCCCCAGTGTTAGAGCAGCTCTGCAGTCCGGGGGTGTGCGGGGCATTTTCTCTTGCTGCTTGGCACCAGCTCCTGTTTCTCTGCTGTCCCCAGCCTTCAGTTCAGGAGGTTTCCTCCAATACCCAAGGGTCTCAGTTGAGCTGTCATTAGGAGAATGTCTTTTGACTTCAGATAAGAATCTAGGCCCCAGAGCATCTGACTACAGTGCCAGCTCACAGGAAAGCAACATAAACGTATTTTAATTTCTAAAACCTGTTTGTAGCTCTTTGAAGAAATCTAAGTTAAAGATGCTGAGGTAGTTTGTGTGTTCATGTAATACTCCTGATTTTAGTTTTGATCTTAGTTCCATGAACTGATCATTGGAAAGTTCCATTTACATATAATTACCTCATTTCACTTTTGTTCACTTCAAATTTTTCTTTTTAAATTTTGGAGTAGCATTGCAGCAAACATTCTTGCTTAAAAAAATATATAAAAAAATCCCAGGAAAGACTTTTCAAAAATATCAAAGATCAGCTAGAATGAAATCACATAGCTGATTTTTTTCTAATTACCATTTTTTGTAAAAATAAAATTTTAAAGAAAGTGGCCACTAGTAAGTCACAAACACACACACACTTAGATGCTTGTTGTGGTATCCTAGTTACGTAGGGAATATATATGTGTGACAGAAAATAAATCACAAATATGTTCACTGAAAGCTTTGCTCTTCCAAACTTTTTCAGTTATGAAGCTGAATAGGATAAACCTTACGACTGAAAATGCAAAGGGGTGATAGTGGGCCGGGGTCTATAATAAGTAGCCAGAATTGTTTACCAGTTTCACAGTGCTTTAGTTCTACGTGGCCTTTAATTGAGTGGCTCCTGAACATCACTAGCAAGTGGACTCTTACTTTGTGAGTTTTCTGTGAACAACTGGCAAAGCATTAAATATATATACACACACATACTTGTTTGAAGTCAAAACTCTTCTATAAAATATGAAAATAATTGGCCTGTTTCTGAGAAGATAATGGAAGGTTCTGGTGGTGTTTTTGGAAATCCATCAATTCATATTGGTGCCTAACTTATGGGCTTGTCTATAGGTGGAGATCCTTTTTACTATGCCTTTAAGTCGTGATGAATCTAAATCACATTTGTGTTTTCCTTATTAGTGTCTGATGATGTGCTATCTGTGGATAGACTTAGATGTGGTTATGTGCTTTTGTGACCATAACCATATGTGTGTCCTGGAGGTACTTTGGAAGGGTCTGACTATTGGCAAAGCTGCAGGTTTTGCTGTGCTCACGTGTAGCCCTGACAAAGCCAGGAGTACGTTGTCTGTTCTCAGACTATGCCCTGTGGGCTAGTGCCTGCTTATGATAGTGTGGAGCAAGCTGATTTAAAAGGGCTGAAAGATGGGCTATGCTTTTAACTCTTTTTTTTTTTTTTTCCTTTTTTAAGATTAGGAAGTGCTCCTTGAGAAGTTAAATTAAAGTGTGGAACAAAATGTCTGCAGGAAAAGACTCAGTGTGATGTTACAGTGATACTGAGATGAGCTTAGTCAGATGAATACAATGTGAAACACAAAATGCAGAAATGCTAAATATTTCTTGTTGAGCAGAAATACAGCTAGGTTAAGCATCGGGAGGTGTTTTCACTGGTAAGGAGATTTACAAAAACTACCAACCAGCCGCAGAGTAATTCCTTTTAAACTCTACCAAAGCCCGTATTCCTGTAAATATGCAGGAAAACAATGCACGGAACGATGCTGTACATATTTACACTTAGTTTAATAATGTCCCAGGTCTAATTAAAACACAGTGTTTTAAAGAGCTAATTGTTACAGAAAAGTGTTTTTATGTAGCTAGATTAGTAATAACTAACGATAGATGAATTCAATTTACATAAATTTCAGCCAAGAGAATATTTAGAATCATACCACAGAGGATTGCTTTGAGTTGGGTAGTTAATATCATTATCTCCTCCCCTCATTTAAACAGTTTGGTTTACAATAATTGTGGAACATAAGTGATTCCAGTTTTTCCTTTTAATGGGGTTTAATAAAATCTGTTAGTGTTTTACTAATACTGGGTGGTTGGTTATCAGCAAGGTTGCTACCGTAAAGCACGCAAATGCATACTAAGATCTGCTGAGATAAAAAGCTCTGAGGTAGCTGTTTCCACTTTTAGGAGAGTATACTTGTGCCCCCAAAGGCTAAAGAAATTGTCTGGGACATTAAGTATGGGTCTGCTGAGATTTTTAACATTGTATGCATTATTGTGCTTCCTAAGCATTTCTGTTCTGCTTCTAAAAGTTTTCCTGCAACAGAAAAATGATGCTTGTTAATGTTCAAAGTGCAGAGCAGTAGGCAGGAGCCTGCCAAACGTGCTGTGCTGGTGGTTGTTCCATGGTGTTTGCCTGGGTGGCTCAGCTCCTTTGACTTTAAGTTCACCAAGGCATAGACTGTCATTGAGGCTGAAGTGGACTTCTTGCACTGAAGTGGAAACATGTGCTTAGCTGAGAGCTTATCTCAATTTGCACTGACAATATAATGTCAGGTGCATGGAAAGAGGAGAGGGCCTAAAGTCTAGGAGAGCATGTCCTCGCAAAAAGCTCTGCACTGCTAGACTAGAAACAGTATTGTCTGATCTTTCTGCCTCTCATTAATCTCCTTTCTGCTTGAGACAGAGGGCTTGGAAACCCATGAGAGTATCCAGCTTGTGATGTGAGTCAATGTTGTCCAATTCTTTGGTGCCTTGGGGGTTATGAACAGTAAGCGTGAAAGGAACAGCCATCAGCTTCACCTTAAACAAAGAACTGTAACCAAGATCTGAAGG
Organism: Tringa tobata; assembly: GCA_033628505.1. NCBI lineage: Eukaryota > Metazoa > Chordata > Aves > Charadriiformes > Scolopacidae > Tringa > Tringa tobata. The sequence continues at coordinate 901,242 of JAHREE010000567.1, forward strand.
TCTGTAGTGACAGGAAATCAAGAGGAAAAGAGAGAATTCAGAGGACTGTGCTCTGGTGACCATTGCATTTCTGAGAAAACAGAGCAAAGGACAGCCAAAAAAATGAAGGTGTTGGTTGAGACTTCTTCTGATGCTGTCTTGGATTAGCTTCGCTTCCTCTGTTGAAACCTATGGGATCAAATAAGGCACGTGTCTGGGCTACATAAGTCAATCTGAAGGAAAGAAGGAACCTATTCCAGGTGTCCATCATTTCATTAATCTCCTTTGTCCAAATTAAGTATAAATTATTTTGCTGTTTTATCTGACCATCTTTTGAAGGAGACAGAGCTGATTCATATTCTTCAAAAACTCAAATAATTTTTGGAGCAGCTGCTTGGCTAATCAAATCAAGGCTAGTGTTTTTATTTATGTTGTCTTCCAAATGAAAGCTAAAGCTAGCAGGGAATATGAAAGTTAGCTTCTCACATATACACAAAGCCTAGTTGGTTAATGAAAATGTATGGAATTCTTATCTACTCTGCTTTAGCAGGCATAATGATTTACACAGCCTGACAGCACTAGTGCAGCAAGTAAATGCATTAGTCATAGTGTCCATTTTTCTTGCAAATTTGTGACACAGATTTAATTATGGGAATGACCAGCAACTTACAAATCTAATTTTGGTAGGCTGAGCCAACTTTTTTATTTTAATAACAATGGATTTTTTAGCAATGATTTCATTACTATTTAAAGAAATCCACCCGTATGGAAATAACCAATTGGCTGAATTTATTTACTTTATATTACCTTAATGGATGTTGAATGGTTTAGGTTTACTTTGATTTTTTTTTTTATTATCACTTTTAAAATCTTAGTTATTTCTAGGATGAATACCTTTATCTGGCTTAATTATTGCGAGCACAAACATCGTAAATATTTTTCTAAAGACAGGCAAATGTTTGTGTACCCCTTTGTTCCCTCTTAATTGTGCCATTGCAGTATGAAAAGGGGCAGAGCAGTCATCTGGGATTCCCTTTTTACTGTGCTAGCTGTTTACAGGAAAATCTTGCCAGGAAGTCTGTTCACAACAGGTGCTGAATTCTAGCTTCAGTCTCCTTTCATTTCAAAGCGGAGCTGCTTTACGGTGTGGCACCACACTCTTCGAAGCGGTCCCCTCTTCCTCTGTGAAGCAGCACGGTGGTGCTGCTGGTCTGTGCTCCAAATTTGATTCGGGTAGTTCTCAAAACCCTGAGCGAGTTCTCCCTGTTAATCAACCACTTGGGAAGCCACCTCAGCCTTTAAGGGATGGGGTTTTTGCATGAGTGGAAGGGGGTGGCAGATCTCGGCAGCAGTGAGTCTTTGGACCAGATGTTACGTACCTGGCAGGAAGAGTTTGGATTCTGTGGAATTGCAATCATCTTGGGAGCCACTTATGTTGCCTTACTATAACTTTCTCTTATTTTGTGGCTGGTGCTCGCTTCTCTCATTGTTATTTAACATCCTCGTTTTGATTTCTGCTAGCTTGATCTGAAATCTCAATGCAAATTTGGGCATCATCAGCTGCTTCCAGATCTGCCAAGTAACACTTTAAAGTCTGCAGGCCTTCACTCTTATTGCGTGTTTGTTCTTCCAGTGTATAGCGTGCTCAGTTTAATACCTAAGTTTGAGTTAATTTGTACTATTTTGGTAACAAGCAAGGCAGAGTAACAAAGTTCACTGAGACAGAGACTTGTTAGTGCAAGCTTAAGAAAAGAGTCCTTGCTACAGGGGATTATTTTAAGGGATGGTTAGGCATGTGCACCCATCCCAGTATATTTATTAATTCTCTCTCTGAATCTGCTTGTCTATGAGTAATGCTGGACTCCTTTAAAATAAAAAAGGGGGTAAGTATAAAGTGTGATAATCAGAAAGTTAAAAAGAAGTAAATGAGATCTTGCTCCCAAGGGACTGAGGGAAATCAGGTAGGGGCATAACTGGAAATGTGAGTATTATGACACCTACTGGGTGGTCTATCTGGTAGGAGTTGATTTGAAGTGACGAATGAAGCTACTGATTTACACCACCAGCCAGTGCAGGCTGGCTGAGAACCAGTTAACAAATAACAGCCCTGCTGTTGGTTATCTTTGCAACCTTAGGGAGAAGGAGGGTACGTAATGGTAACCAAGAGGAATGAAAGCATGCTGTTAAGCTCTCAGAAAAGAGTATCCTCTAGAAGGCCAATGGTCCCTGTAATTTTTTTTTTCAATGGCTAAGAGTAAAATGCATTGAAATCTACATAATAATAAAAAATGAAACTCTTAGCTGTCAAATGTTTATAAATTATGTGGGCTGTAGCTGGTCTCAGTGCTCTTCTAGTTTTCCGATTAGTTTTTTGCTACTGAGCATTTAATTCATCTCTCTTGGTCTTATGGGACTCAAGCAGCCAATTCTTCCAAAAAAAGTTTGTTTAAAGGTAGCAATAAGTAGGTGACTAAATGTATCTCTCTGTATTCTCTTTGCATCCCCAAAATAATTAACTATCTTTTAAAAGATAAATGTATTTGGGTATTGTGCTTTTTCCACGTCCTCATATGACAGCTAACAGCAGGTAAGATTTTTTCGTGTGCCTATATTTTTGGTCAGCAACCCCATCTAGTGCTCTTGCTTGGTGAGGTACTTGGTGACTGCTTTTGAGACAGTGCATTGAATCCCCCTCCCCATCATTATTGTTTTTATGGATTAACAGGATCTCGGGGAAAGAAACAGCTGAGGGTATATGTGCAGTAGCATCTCCTGAATTAGTAAAACAAGCAGCAAAAGTGGAAGTTGCTGGAGAAAATTCAGAGGCAGAATTCAGTGTTGCAAATCGAAAAGAAAGCATGAGAGTTCAAGCACCTTCATTTTTCCAGTCCAATTGTCATCTATGAATTGCAAAGCAGAAGGGAGTGAAGTTTCAGGAGCTAAAACTGGGCATCCAAAGTACCTTAAATTTTATGATCTGGCATATTTCTTCTGATCACATAGTATGGGGCAACTGGAAATGAAAGTGTTCTCAGACTGACTATGGTACAGTCATCTCTCTTGTTAATGGAAACTGAATACTGGTAATCTATAAAAAGCTTGATTCCATTCAAAATGACTGCTAATGACCAACAGGCTCAAAAGACTATGTATCTTTGGTAACTAGAATTTGGAGAACATCTAGAGGAGGAAATACATGTGTTTAATATTATATAATCAGGCATTTTCTTGAATTAGCGTGCAAGTCATCTCTGTGCTTGTACACAGTTTTAGCATAAAATCAGTTTTTTGTCTAAGATTACTTTTGTCATAATTTGTAAAATTCATCATTGTGCTCTTACTGTGAAAATACAACATTTTTGTCCAGAATATTTGGTTTGGACTCCAGTTTGCTGGTTCTGCTTACATTTTATTTATGGTCAGGACTTGAAAAAAAATATTGCACTAGAAGATAACTTGTGTGCAGATTATAATGTTGAAAAGGTCTTGGTACTAGTTGGTGATGTTTTCTTGTCTTCTGATTTGCCACAGTTTCCTGTCTTTTTATTCAAAGAACAAAGAAAATAAAATTATCAGGAAGAAATATCACTAGTTCTCTTAGAAAGTAAGACCAAGACGTCCGACTCCTAGTTAAGTCACTGCAGTTTATATTATGGGATGAGGTCATATCACTTATTTAAATTAATTTTAAAAAATGGTTGCATTGAAAAGCTGCTGTATTCATTTCTGACAAATAGGTGGAGAAATATTCCAGTGCTTTGTTTAAAAAGGTGAAAATTTACACTATAAAACTTTGAACAATTTATTTGTAAAACAAGAGATTTTAAATTCTTGCAAATAATTATTTGTGTCTGTGGGAAACAAATTTTTGAATTTATTGGTTCTTTACGGTAGGTAGGTTGGTGCATGAGGGAGAAAATTGAGAAGAGAGGCACTATGAAAGACAATTTGGTTTTTATTTTGCCCTCTCTGTAGTATCTTTTAATACTAGAAAAAGCAAAACTGCATTCCTCTAGGGCTGCAGTTGTACACAAACATGTAGTCATTTGGCCTGATTTAAGGGTAAATGTTCCCTGCAGAAAGATTTGGAAATGCACAAAATATATAATTTTCTTCCTCCCTTTTAAAAAATTCATCAAAAGGAAATGAAAATGTTTTTAGAATCTACTGTTAATGTTTTCCCACAAAGTTTTAGCTTCTGATTGAAATGGAGCAGCGGTCTTTCCTCTGTGCTGCAGCTTTTAGTCACCTACATGAGAAAAGTGTGTATTGAGGCAAGGGGGAGTGGAGAGAAATCATCCCGTCGTTCGGAATGGGGGTATTTAAACCCTTGTCTTCTGCTTCGTTAGCACTTTGAACTAATGCTGCTGCAAGGAGGAGTCGTTTCACCTGGCATCTGTGTTTATTATAAAATACAATCTGGTATGCTGAGGAGTCCCCCGCATGGATGCACTAATCCATAATGGAGCATGGAGCTCCTTCTTCTTCTGTGTCCACCAAATGTGGATTCAGCAGCTAGCAAGAGCTCAGTTCTAGAAGGCAGTTTGCATGTTTCTTGACATCCCTTTACAAACAGCAATACCAATGCTGTATCATTCTACACAAACCTTCTTTTACTTTAAGTTGACACTTTGGGAGAGGGAAAACATCCCAAACTCATTAATTTATTTAGCTTCTTGATTTTTGGCCTAGAAGAGGTTAAAGCTCTGCCTGGATTTAGATGAGTTTTTTCTGTGCTTCTTCTCTATCCAACCTAGCAGTGCCTGTTCAAAACTCAGCAGTCTGCGAATTGGCAGTCCTCAGTCTCGTGGGGCAAAAGCAAGAGGGACGTCATTATTACTTTGAGTGGCTGGAAACCATTCTCCTTGCTGTCAGGGTGACAAATACTGTCTTAATGGAAGTGCCAGAGGTTAGGTCAAAAGCTTTCGCAACTCAACTAGCAAGGAAGGCACGGTTATAAAACTGGAGCTTCCTTTGGAAATTTGTGTTTGTTTATTACTTATTGTTGACCTTTTAAAAGGCAGTTTTGGGAAGCCATCATGACCCTCGGTGTGAGACAGCAATAGTTCATGAATTTTTTGTGAACAACTGTACTTGTATCGTTGCTGAGAGGCTCCCTTCATTATTATTTTTTCTTAGCTTCTTTCAAAGTATTAAAATAACACTCAGCTTTCATCCTTAATGATACATATTTGGACATACTGGTTGTTGTGAAGGAGAGGGAGAAATATTTTAGTTAGTGGTCTGTTGTTACCTGGGTTCTTCTAACACCGTTCTGTCAGTGGAATAGATTTTTAAATTTGACTTTATGTAAAAACAACAAAAAAAAAACAACCAACCAAACAAAAAGCCCCCAGAAACCACCCCAACAAACCCCAAACCATCTTGGAGATAATGCCTTCACTGCCTTGGGGCTCAGGCTTGCTTATACAGTTTATGACCTTTCTGGCGTGACACATGAGCAAATGCACCTCCCAGCATCATCTTTCCTCCTCCTTCATTCCAGTTCTCCACCCACATACCCCTGGTTACTTTACTGCAATAATAAGCAGATTGCTTATTTTTTGCTTCTACTTTTTAAAGAAGCTTGTATCACCAAATTAATTATCTAAAATATTTTCTGAAGGTACCTTCTGGGTCAACTCCAGTGTAAGTCTTGTTGCAAGAATGGTTATGTAATGTTCTTTCCCTGTTAGTTGGTGGAAGGTCAGACTACATGATCATCTGACTTTGTGCAACACACTGAGTTTTTCATAGATAAAGTTGGGTCACACCTGGAAAAGATTGATTGTGAGCTCTGACAGGATGAAGCATTTGAAAATTTGCCATTTTTTACTTCCCAATAAAAAGAATTATTTTTAGTTGTATCTAAACGTGATGACCATTCCATATCGAGTAGAAAATTTTGTATGCTAATATATGAAGGTGGGATGTTGTTTCTACATTTATAAACCATGCTTCTTATTATCTTTCGGTTTTCAATCAATATCTTGAAAGCTCAACACTGGGCACTCATTGGATACCTTTATTGTCCTAGTGTTTAACTTGACTGAGAATCTTGCGTGATGAAGAACAGCTTTTTTGCCTGACATAAACCCACTGGATGGGTGGAAGCTGCACGTGGTTTCACGCCCTCTACATACTCTTTATATATCACTTTGTGCTGTGCTATGATACAGGTGCTAGCGTTGATGCCCACCTGAGTGGAAAAGTCATTCTAGCTTCTTCCTCCGGGTATATTTGAGGTATGTGCTAATAGCCTGCAAATGCACACCTTGTCGTGCCTCATTGCTTAATTGTGGTCTAGTTTCTTTCCCACATTTTACTACTGTATGGAAAGTGAATGTTAACTATTTGAAGGAGAAATACATTGCATAGGATTAGATAACATGAATAATGTGAAAGCCAGAGTTGTTTTTTTTAAAAACTCAAACCTTTTAATAAAATGGAATGTCAAATATATGAGCGTGTCTTTCAAGAAATGATCAAAAAACATGGGAAAAGTTTCGTATCCTTTTTACAATCAAATAATTATCCACCATCGTATAATTTTTTGTTAGATGGACAGTACAAAGATGAAAGAAAATTTTATAGATAACATTGCACTTCACAGCCGAGTGAAGCAGGTGTTAGAAATGCAGATTAAGTATACTGACTAAAGACTATATAAATTTGAAGTGAAAATGCCACTGCTCTACTTGCAGTGCCGTGCACATGTGAAGTTTGAGGTAGTTGAATTATTGATTTTATTGTGTGATATAGTGCAGCAGTTAGGGAGATGGCCCTTGTGCATTTATGATGTTTTCTTTTTCCCCCGGTAATCTTTTTAACAGTACATGATGAGCAGCTAACAAAATTTGCTTCATTGTGTAAGTTTTGCTGTGGAAAGAGAGTGCATAATGTGGCTATATATATCCATAATATAAGTTTATTTGCCAATGAGGTGTTTTTACAGGAATATGCAGTGCAAACAAAATTGTGGGTAAATACAGTTTCTGTAGATGAATGTGACTGAGTGTTGGTAGTGTTGCTATACAAATCCACAGACATTGGGAAATTTGTGGTTGATCCTTCAGCACACTCCTGAGAAAGTGGTGTAAGGTGTTAGTTTACAGGTGGTTCTTTTCTGGACTTCATGGGCTTTGTATGGACATAATGCTTCATGATATACAGGTGCCTTACTGGGGTGGGTGGTGTGAAGCTTGCTAGGTTTTGGTGAGAGGGCTTTAGGAGAGGGATGAGAGGGTATTTTCTTCCAGCAACTCAGTAACCTGCTAATAAACTGTACTAGCCTGTGAATTTAATTTTGTCATGACTTATCAGGTGCCTGGAGCTAGTAATCAATCTGTAGGAGGTCTAATTCTTGGATAAATTAGAATTGGGAGTGGATTGGGAGGTAGAATCTCTTAAAGAAAGTGAGGAGCAGTACTGAGGCCCTCGCTGAGCATGAGGGACAGTCAGTTTTCTTCTCACTCTGGACTGTTGTGAGAAGAGGGTGGTAGGATCCCCGCAATAGCTTAACATCTGGCTAGCAGGGGAGACAATAAGAGGGACGTGGTGCTGTCTTCCATCACCTAGAATGACTGCAAGGGAAGGACAGCTTTTGCAGGATTTCTTTTTCTTAGTAAGACTTAGTCTCTGGATCTGCTACTTCTAAAAGTGTGTTGTCATGAAAGACTTTTTTTAATAGTCAATATTGTTTTGTCCATCAGCTCATGGGGTGTAGTATTTGCATTGGCAGCAATTCTGCTCTGACTGGAGGAGCTAGTCCATAGTCTGTAAATATCCTGTGTATGACTAAGAAAGCTTGGTTGTAATGACTGGAACAGATATTCAGGTGTCTGCCCAATGCTTCCTGGGGGACAGATGGCATCCGGCTGGCAAACCAGTCATTTGAAATGTGAAAAGGCTATAAATGGTCGTGTTTTGCATGTGCCTACTTAATTTTTTTGCATAAGAAGAACAAAGAAATTCCAGATGTTTCATGGTTTTCCATGCACCTCTACCCGTAGGCACCTAGACTTAGCTCTGTTTCTCTTTCATTCCTGATAACTGGTGCCAAGAGACACACATCTTTGTTCCTTCAGTGATGGTCATTGTATCTTTCCCTGTGTTACAGAACTGAATTCCCTACAGTGGGTGCAAAATCATATGAAGTCGTATCAAGTCCCCAGAAAGACCACTCGGTGCATTCATGATACAGATAATGCACTATAATGAATTAGTTAGCAAAATAACAATGTAAATTTTCCTCTAGTCTTAACTCATATATAGCATTTCAGTAAGATCTTTTGGTCGCTGTCTTTGAGAAACAGCCACTATCCCTCTTCCTTATTTTGTAAGCCAATTAAAGCAGAGTAAAAGACTACAAATAGTTTATTTTACAGGCTCTGTAGTGTCCCAGACAAAGAACTGTGACATGAATTTGTGTGTAAAATGTATTTATTACTATTGCTTTCCATATTTTTAGTAGGTAGTTAGAATACAAGCTAAGAGAGAGCATCACTTTAACACAAACGGCTTGCAAAATAACAAAATCTAGATGAAGCCTAATATTTATAGAGTACTGCCTTATTGCTTAGTTTAGTCGCTCAGTTACTAAAAGTACTGTTTTGCTGCACTTTTTTCTTTTTTTTTCTTCTTTTTTTGTCTCCTCTGTATTACAGTGTAGGCTTCCCAGCAAAGCTGTTGTCTGCCTTTTTTTTTTCCAGTTCCAAAATCTGATCAACGTGTATATGTATTCAAGGCAGAGAACTAAGAGTTTCATCATTACTATCTCAGTTTGCTTACTCTGAAGCAGGGTTAGTGGGGAGCTGGTCTTCCCCTCATTCATAAAGATCTGTCAAAATGGGATGTGTCACTCCAAAGACATTTGGAAAAATATATTATCAGAGTCCTACTACATCAAGCTGTGGTATAATTATTGCACCGTAAATGCTTGCAAAGCATTATGCTGGCTCTTTTTTTTTTTTATTTTTCAATCTGATTTCTCTTAACTCTTGGGATTAAAATTGATATGATAATTCCCACAACAGCACAGTCCAGTGACAGCTGAACTTCTATTGAGAACATCTTTAGCCAGTATTATCAAATAATATACAGAAAATTATGTCATCTGTAATATATGGGAGAAGGTATAATTTGTTTTATTTGCTGTTGGAATTATTTTAAAGGCTATTAAAACCCCTTTACAACCTCTTCCAGATAACTGTTATGCTTTCTTTTTGGGGCAGAAAAGGCCATCACTGATAGAATAAATACTATGATTTTATCAATCTGTTGCATAAAACTCTTTAAACACCCTAGATTAGCACAGTATAGGTTAAGCCTTCTAGGCATACATTTTGCTGCAGTTGTAGTCACTCTCTCTTGGCTTTACAGATAAATTTTTGGTTCTATACCTGGTGCATGGATTTCTTAAAGCCCAGTCAAAGCACAAAGGAGTTTCTTCCTCTTTGGAGAACTAGTACATGGGAGATGGAGCAGTTGTTGGAGTTTAGTCAAGCACTGATATGTCTAAGCAGATTAAAAAGGTTTGAGACAGAGAAGGGTTTTGGGACAGGAGAGCCCTGGAGAGTGGGAGATCTAAATTAAGATAATATATTGGAGAAGCATAAGGGAGAGAGGATCAGCAGATCTCTGGGCAGAGCTTGGATTGTGCTAGCTTCGGCGCAGAAGTACAGCAAGTTCTGGGTCAGGCTGGACTGGTGTTACCCTGAGGCAGGTTACCTCTTTCAGGAGGAGGGTGCACACACCACAGTCCCTCTGCACGGTAGCCACACACCCTCTGCTTCTCTGTTGTTCTCGCTCCTGTGGTTTCTTCTTGTCGTTAGAAGTACAGGATGCCTCATCCATGTAATCATTTGAGAGACACCACTAACATAAAGTGTTGAAGCTGAGATGGGAACATAGCTCTTCAGGGTGTTAACACCAAGCAAAAGATGCTATAGTGATAAACTTTTGAATTAGATTTTCCAGACTGATTCTGTTACAAATATCCCAATAGAAAAATAATTGTTTTATGACATTATATGATAAAGTTCTTGAGCTGAACTCATAAGGAGTTCAATTTTCATGGATAATCAGGCAGTAATCTTGTAGAGCCTTTGGACACTATCCTCCAGCTTTTACAGGGAGTATCTTAAATCATGGTGAAAAGCTAATTGGCAGGACAAAGATGCTGAGGCATGCCTTGCGCCATTAGGATTCTCTTTCTGATCACTTATAAATTTATTGACTGAAATATTATTTCACTGGCTATTTAGCAGATTAAAGAAATATTTTGATGTACTTCCATGGCTTTATAAGTACTGGATTAGCTTCTCTAATGCTTGAGTATCAGTCCTTGGGAACTGTGGTTCACATTGAGTTGTGCGTGCCTGGTATAGTGAAGGTGCAATGCGTGTGTATTAAAAGCACATGGACAGAAATGTTAAGCTTTTTCTGAAAATTATATTCTAAGAATTAGTGCTTGGTTATGAAAGGAAGATTTTTCTCACCTAATTGCGTTGAACTCTGTTTGAGATTACTTCCATCCTAGAGCACAAGTATGGAAAATAGTTATGCTAAATTAGAACACAAATACACTTTTTACAGCATAAATATGTCCATAAATAGAGTTACCCTAGATTAGCTATTGTATAAAAGACTGAATTCAATCTGTATTACACAAATGCTGCAAGCATCTCAAAATGGTTTGTACTTTCTGTGCTTACCATTGGCATGTGCAAAAGGGTATTTTTTGCACTGCAGTCTAGTAGTTGTGCACATAACTGATGTTTTTACATACAGATCTGTTAGATTTGTATTTATGAGTTTATATATTTAAGTTAAGCATACAGCTTTATCTGCTTAGGCCATAATTTCATACAGAAAGTGTGCTTACAGTAGAATCTTGCATAGACAGCACTACTATCAGGAGCTGGATTGCTGACTTCTTATCCCATTTTATAAAGTGTTGAACACCACTGTACATGCATGAGTAATAGAGATGGGGAGAGAAGAAACCTTTTCAGTATCATTCTTATGATAATATCTTTTTAGAACCTGGGATTTTTTATTAGAAATACTCAGAGGTTTTATTGTGTAAATTACAGAAGAAACATTCCTGAAGTCCTTAAGAAAGAACCATTCTTTTCCTCTGCATCATGATAAATGTAGCAATTGTGTGTGTGTACTAGAATAGATCATATTGAACATCCCCTGAGCTCCGTTTGCAGACAAGTCCTATCTCCACCATGACAAAATTCCCCTAAGAGTTTAAATTATTAATGCCCTGGAATCTGCGGGGTTCAGCAGATATGTTCAGCGTTATTGATGGCAAACTTTATCCCTTTATTCCTGAGACACATAATGAAATAGGGAGTCCCTCAAATAACTGCATTTCGTGTTTAGGCTAATTTTGTAGAGGCTAGTGGGCTTTGCCCTAATGTGTGTAAATACAATTTTTCTCTTTTACAGCAGATTGTGTGGTAGGTGGGAATGAGACTGATTTGGCACTAATTTATGAATCCTTCTAGCATTCTCTGTGTGCTGCACCCTGTGCGGGCAAGATGCTCTAATTGCACTTTATATAATGAGAGCTTTTAATGACAATTACTGATTGTACTTACGGATGTTTGGGGACCATTTTTTTCTAGCTTAAGATGATGTATTGACTTTTACAAGAGGAGATTTTTATTTTCACTTTATGTAATATCTCTCCTTTTTCTCTCCCTCCACCTTCACAACTAATACGCTGACTGGTGAAGCTGCTAAAGTGTAGCCACAGAGAATTATTGTTCAGTTAATTTAACTTCAGGAGATACAATTTTTCACTGTTTTTTGTTTCTGAATTCAAATCTGCAAATTCACATGTTCTTTTTCGTAGGAATTTAGTATTTGGAGTGATGTTATACAACTTGCATTTGTTTTATATAACAAGATAAAACTCTGCTTCACACTGAATATGTCACTGCCACGTTAAGCAAAAACATTTACAAAAGCTTCATTTTTCTCTTAATGTACTGCTATAAATGACACTTTAATATGAAGCTGTCAATTTTAAAGAGGATTAGATTTAATCTTTGTTCCAGTTTTCAATTAGATTAATTAATAGTGGCAAACAGCAAGTCTACTCGCAGTCCCAGCTTACAAAGTTCCTTTACGTAGGGTTTGCTCACTTCTTTTTTTAGTAAGGCTGTGAGCGAACTTCTCATTGACTGTTGTCTTTAAATATAAATACAGATTTGGACAGCTTCCAGTTTAGTGGTCACTTGAGAAAGTGAGCTGTCAATAATTGAAAGATCAGTTTAACACTTGTGAGGAAGAGACAGTTTAAAATATACACACGCAGCCTGCCCCTTCACTTTCATTTACCGGGGGGTTTAGGGGTATCTTTCTTTGCTTTGGTTCCTGCTGCTGGCAGTCTTGTATCGAGATGGGAAATGAAGCCTTCATGCAATTCTAGGGAAGTAAAAGAAGAGAACAGGAGAATTGCTCGTTCTCCTTAGCAGCACTTATGGCAGATCATTCCCGCATATCCCCTGCAGCTTGCCATGTCTTCCATTGTCCTAATGCAAGTAGCAGTGGGACTGGGCTGGAAGACAGACATGGTCTGAGTATTAAAATAACCCTTTCTGTATTTGTTGTGGCTTTCTTGTGGGGAAAAGCTTCTTTACTTTGGGGGTGCCAGAGCTCTGAAACCAGAGAGGTGGTGGAGTCTCCTTCTCTGGAGATACTCAAAACCCGCCTGGATACATTCTGTCCAGCTTACTCCAGGTCAACCTGCTTTGGCAGGGGAGTTGGTCTAGATGATCTCTGAAGGTCCCTTCCAACCCCTACAATTCTGTGATTTGTTGTGTTTTAAATCCTGCCCATGGTTTATCATAGAGCTGTCTGAAGTGACAAGATGGTGTTCCAGGATGTAGGAACAGAAGTAAAAAGTTTGATGGGAGAGAAAACAGAATGGCAGCTTCTGGAACTCAGTTGTAGCTGAAGGCAATGTTTAGGTAGTCAGACTATAGGAAAGATTGTCTGTATACTGCTTTATTTCTGTGGTCTATAAACCCTGAGGCCTTAAGTCTGATCTCAGTATTTTACTAATAATATTTATGTGTACTTCGCGTTTATTTGCTAATTCTGCTTTTCAAGTCTCCAGTAGTAGAGGCTAATTCTTCTACTGTGTGGCACAGTTTTCAAAAGGAGTTTGTGAAATTAGAGGCTTAATTTGTCACTCTGGTAGCATGATGTGTTATTGCCTTCTCAAAATATTTGAGTGTATGCAGAAATTAACGACTGAAGCATGCAGAAATTAACGTCATTGCGATTGAGACCGGCTCCAGGGAAGGTAAGACTGCGCTGGGAGAAGGGATCTGTAGCTGAAAAGGCCGACGAAAAGCTCTTTTGGGGGCTTTTTTGAGGCCGGGCAAGGCCTCCTCCTCGTGCTGGGGCCTGACAGCCGGCGCGCGGGCTGCTGACTAGGCTTGGGCGGGGCCATCGCCCCTCGCGGCACAATTAAACGGGCCATTAACGTGCCTAACGGTCATTGCGTCGGAGACCGGCTCCAGAGCAGGTGAGACTGCGCTGGGAGAAGGGATCTGGAGCTAAAAAGGCCGACGGAAAGCTCTTTTGGGGGCTTTTTTGAGGCCGGGCAANCACAAGGTAAATTCAATTCCTTTTAGTAGTCAGATGATTAGCACGTTCATTCCAACTGACCCTTCCACTGTCTCTTGCTTGCGGACATCCAGCTATGATTCGAGCTAGGCCAAAGGCTATTGTTAAGAAAGCTGTGGGCACCCAGACAGAGGCCCCACACAAACATGTGGGGGTCCAGGCCTCTGGCTGCAGGGAGTGCCGGGTCCTGGCCCTTGCCATGGAGGGTAGTGGGGACAACACCAGTGTCAGATGTGAACAGGTGAATGATCTCCTCAGCCTGGTGGTTGAGGTGAAGGAGGAAGTGGAAAGGTTGAGGACTATCAGGGAGTGCGAGAAGGCGATAAAACTCCCTGAGAGGAAGGGAACATGTTGAGGCCTCCATTCTCTGAATACCAGACTCTGATTAGTTTTGCTTCCTAACAGAGGAGCTCTGTTACGCGTCAGGTTATGCTTGATCTCCTTCCTGAGTAGAGGAAACCTGGCCCCCGGGACTGTGGAGCCAGGATCTTAGTCCAGAGATCAAGAATATGCAACGCAGGTGTTAAAGAAGAATGTGAGTGGCACACACAAGGTCAAGTGCTGGGAGGCACAGCATCTTAAGTGCTGTCTGGGAAAACCGACAGCTCCCAGTTTCTGTTTCCCAGTAAAACTCACAATTAGTAGAAATTGCAAGAACCTCACACCAAAACCAGGATTATCATCAGCATCTTGCTCTTAAAAAGGAGCAGATCTGGGCTGCTGAGTTTCTGAACAGATTTGCATCTCTGCGAGCGGTCTGCCCTCTGATTTCAGAAGTGGAAATGCGGCCTGAAAGAAGAACACCCTTGCAAGGGTTTTGGCCCAGGCTTATCAGGCCTTTTCTCTGTGCTGACTATTTTTAGTCTACCTCACGTACACACTCCACTTCCCTAGTGATAAGTTAAGGCTTTAATTTTCTAATTACCCTTAGCAGGAACCACTTGTCAGGAAAGCAAAGAATCATGGACTTCAGAAAGTCTTATTCGCTAGTCTTGTGCAACAAGAGAGTTACCCCTGACAAACCACAGATTCCAGTTCCCTTGTTCTTCTGTCACAGCTGCTGGGAGCTTTTCGTTTCTGCCAAGCAATTTTTACTGCCTCCTTGGCTCAGCGGGCGTATTTTTTGGCATTGTTCAACTTGTATTGCTTACGAAAGAACCAGCCCTGTCAAAACTGGCTGGTTCCCAAGGCTCTCTGTGTGCTGCAAATTGGGTGCTACTTTCAGCTCCCAGCCCGTGTCTTCATTTGCAATATTCTTTTCTCAAGCCTTCCGCCTCTGTGTAATTCAAAGTAAGTCCATGGCACAGTTAGTGGAAAATATGCTCTTGTACTGGAGAGGAGTCCTCCTGCGCTGGTGTGTCCTGTTTGGTCTGTGGTCAGACCATCCACTTGGTGTCAGGAGGTGAATTCTGGTTGTGTTGGCAGAAGGTGGCAGTGGTCAGCATAAGGGTGGTAGCACCATGGATTGTGAATTGAATCTCTCTGCACGATCATCCCTAATGCACAGGCAAAAAAAGTATATCACAAGGACTACAGAACCACTGAGAAAGTTATTGTGTATGACAACATAATATTTGGAAGAAAAAAATATTTACAAAATTTATATTATTTAATTATTTTTTCTTGGTTAATGGAAGTTTTTCCTCTTGAGGAGGACTGAAAATATGTCAGAAAGGGTAAAACTGAGTGAAAATCGTGCAGGGTTTTTACTGTGTGACCAGAGAGAAACACTTCCAAATAAGTCACAAGTGGAGTTAGTAAACGTGCCTGCTGGGAATGACATCTTGGATGTCTCATGTCTTCTCTAGGGAGCTTCTCTACACTATGACTGTGGAGTGATTAAAAGTTGTTTCTGTCTCACAAAGATATGGTAGCCTTTTCAGGAAACAAGTTGGTGAGCAGGTTTGAGGTTATATCTTTTGCTTGTCAGTTAACTATAGGCCGTGGGGTCATAGACTGTTGGATTTTATGCTGCCTGCCACATTAAGATCTTTCTGTGGGGTCCTGCAGGAGACTTGAGTGGTGCAAGTTTTATTTTGTACAGCCTTGAATGATGATGAAATGGCTGGGAGAGGGGTATTTTGTGGGATGCTTTCGTAGAGTTTCTGTAGTAAGTCAAACCAGAGTCACTTTACCATGAATTTGGAATCGTTAGAAATGCATTGATTTCAATAGGTTGTTTAGGTGAGTGGAACTAGAGAAGTGAAAAAACATCAAATAGACCAAAAAATTAACTTGACCTTTTAAAAGAAAATGTTATGATTTGGAAGCTAATCTTACTTGGGGAAAAAACTTGGGGCAGGAAGATGGGTTCCAAAGTGGCTCAAAATGGGCATTGGGCAGGTTTGTGTGTTCCAGTGGTGACATCCCAGCTGTTCACAGTTCATTGCTGATGCCTGGCAATGTTGAAGAACACGAAACTTCTTGCCTTGCTTGTTCTGCTGCTTTGATAAAGCGAGCAATGTGCTTCAAATGATGCGGTCGTGTGGGGTTATACTACATGTCTCAACTAAGGGATAGCTTTTCCTATATGTGTTTACTCATTCACTTGAAGTTACTGTGTCTTTTAAGGGCTCTTTTGGTAGAGGCAGGGTGCTCAGAATGACAAATGATCCTGTCCAGTGACTGTCAGGGGGTTTTTTTTACAGCCACTTTTTTTGCTTTTTTACAGCACTTTCAAAAGGGAAGTGTGATCCAGCAAAATGGGATTTTTTTTTTTTTTTTATTTTTTTAATCTGAGGTGCGATTCCTCACTGACTTCTCTGGTGATGAAGCCAGTTTAAGAGGCGACAACCCTGCTTTCCACTCCTCTCATGCTGCAAAAAAAAAAAAAGCTGCCAACACATTGGTTTCTTGGGCTGTGTTTCAGACCAGTACAGTGAAATGAGCTGAGTTTAAAAGCAAAAAGCTGGGCTTTATTTCCCCCACTTGGATCATGTCTGTGATCCATTTTAGAAGTGGTCTCGTGTGTATGCCTGAAGAGGAGGAGATGGTTAAATGCGGCCAAAGGAAGAGGAGGCTAAGCATAACAATTCATTAGACAGCTTTGCTAGAGGAGACTCAAGTACAGCTGTGCCTGGTGTGAACTTAAGAGGAAGAATTCTGCCCCGATGAAAATCAATGGAAAAGACTCTTCTGGTGCCAGAGTGCAAGGTTTCTTTTAATTAAAGCTTTGCTACAAAACAGAAGGGTTAGAAGAAGTAGCTTTTTTTGGTGGATTTTGTTTTGGGGTTGGATTTTTTTTTCTTTGGTAGTGTATTTTGAAGTTTATCTTATCAAGCATTGAAGTGCTCCAAGCTATAGCTAGGGAAAAAAAATGAACATGCTTCATATTGCTCTCTTATTGACCTTTATCTGTATCTTACCAACTTCATCGCTACCTGAAAGGAGGTTGTAACGAGGTGTGTGTTGGTCTCTTTTCCCAAGTAACAAGTGATAGGACAACAAGAAATGGCCTCAAGTTGTGCCAGGGGATGTTTAGACTGGATATTGGGAAAAATGCCTTCACTGAAAGGGTTGTTCAAGCATTGGAACAGGCTACCCAGTGAAGTGGTTGAGTTGCCATCCCTGGAGGTATTTAAGAGACATGTGGATGTGGCACTTAAAGACATGGTTTAGTGGTGGACTTGAGAGTGTTAGGTTTACAGTTGGACTCCGTGGTCTTTTCCAACCTATATGATTCTGTGATACTTCATTCCAGTCTTGAGATTTGAGCATAGTTAGAGAAGTGAAAATACTATAAGCTCATACACGTACTCTTATACAGTCTTTCTGATAATGTCCTTCTCGTGGCTCTGCTGGATTCCTTGCCTGGACCACATGACAAATCATCTACACAATATTCTGCCTTTCCATAACTAGGATGACTGTCTACCCAGCTGGAGAAATGTTACTGCTTTCAAATCCCTTTTGCTTGAATGGAACGTCTGCAAATATTTTTAAGATAAGGTTACATGAAATCACTTTTTCAAATGCTAAAGTTAAGAGTTGAGACACAAAGTAGCACCAAATGGGGATATAAATATAAGTTGCGCTGTTAATATATTGTCAACATTACATTTTTTTTTTTTTTTTAGTTATGTAAGATCTTGCGGTTGCATTTTTGAGTATCTGTGAGATATGTCCCACAGTTTGATAATTAAGTTAAGACTTGGTAATGCTTCTGAGAGGCATGGTTATTACAGGAAAGGGTCTGGAAAGAGCCTGCTACAATACTCAAATCGGATGGAGCCTGAACTTATCTGGCTTTTTGTAAGGAATCAGAGGAGAAATGCCCTTTGTGAGTAATAGTATTGTATCAGTGGAACGCGGGCTGCATTGCTCCAGAGGGGACTTCTTCTCTATCTGCCGCTTAATGAAGCAAAGAGGGGGACTCTTCAGTCCTCATTTATGGGCAGATCTTCTTATCCCCCAAAAGGTGAATAAAGAAGCAGTCTTTTCTGTATTATTCATTGTTAATATGAACTGTGACCTGCACGTGACGTAGACGGAGTGTTCTTTATTTCTCCTTCTAGTAACCAGCCCCTTATCAAATGCCAGTTCTTACCTTCCTAGTGCTCAAGCAATGGCAGTCAGCACAAAAATAACGCGTATTTAACACTTCCTAATCCATTGTCTTTACCAGCCTGTTACAAACAAGTCTATGTTCAATGCTTTGAATGCTCTGCTTGTGCATTTTGCAAAGTCATCTTGTGCTACATCTCAATGCCTTGTACTTGAACTCACTATGTAAGTATCTACTGAATCCCTTCTGTTCTGGAGCACATGAACAGATAGGTGCGCTTGTTCACTTCATGCCTTTACTGTTAACTTCTGTGACTCTTTAGGGATTTCTGTTAAAAATCCAGTTTAAAAAGAAAAAAAAAAAGGGAACCAAGCCAGACAAACCCCCTCATATATCTATCTGTCTCTCGGCTTTCTTTTCTGTCCTCTGGGATTTTTTTAATGTATGTCTGATAAGCCAGGTTATAGACTTTTGGAGGAAGAGACTGCCTGATAAATACATACAGTTCGCTTCACGTTGGGTTGTCTAACCATTTAGCGTTACTGTAAAACAAATAATGCAAATCACTCTCTTCTAGTGCTGAGACTCCCCTGTTAATTTGTAGGTAAGCATTTATATCTTCCTTTTTATGCTTTTGTTTCTCCTGTATGTGTGTATGAAGGTTGCATACAGATGAAATAGGAGACTGATTAACTGACAGTATAGAAAAATCAGTGAAACCAGCTACTCTGGCTGTTTAACCACCATTTGCATACTAAACTGAACAGAAAGGAAAGGTGCTCTTTAGTCTGTTTCAGTTACAGCCTAATGAATTGTCCATAGCTATGTAAGTTATTAAACATAATTTGTGCTTGAGGTTTTTTTAAAAAGTTTATTGTATTCCCTTTAAATATAATCTGTTGGTGCTTTGGTACAAAAAGGAGGATTTATGCTTTCACTGTACTGTTAAATAATTTGAGGTTTTGCCATTTCTTTTTAACCTACTTGGATAATATTCCTTTCTGGCATTTCGTTACACAGATAATATTTGAGGTGAGAGAGTGTGTGTCAAAATTGTGTACAAGAAGAGCATTTAAGAAACCCTATTCATTCCTTTAATTAACATTTAGCCGCCTGTGTTCTCTCCATATGCGATCGAGGCAACGCTTAAGAAAATATCGTGTTCAAATATGCCATTTCGTAGAGGAAAGACAAAGGGAGTTTGCCAGGGCAAAGGGCAAGGTCATCAATTTGTATTCACCGAATGTGACATATATTGCATAAAGAGGATTTGATTAAACCTTTTTAATGTACTTTGTTCAAGAGGTTGAAAGGAATACTGCTGTAATTGTCTACACTGTATTGGCATAAGAAGGACAGATGGCTTCTAGAGAACTCTTCACAGGTTTTCCCTTCAAATGATTGCAAGTATAAGATAAGTGAAATCCTGGTTTTGGATGGGATTGCGTTGATGTCAGCAAGACAAACTCATATACATTCATCTGCAGAATTTCCCTTAATCCAGATGCACTAATGTAGAACTAATTGGTACTGTAATTCATGGACTGGGTTTTTTGTTGTTTGGGTTTGTTTGTTTGTTTTTTTCTTAAACAAGTTATTACTGTCCTTAATTTTGAGAATGTCAAAATAAAATATACACATGACTGTGTTCTAAGTATCTTGTTGACCATGGATGGTCATACTGTTTCAATGAAATAATGCACTTTTAATCATGTCCGATTCACGATGCCATTTTTGAAAATTGTGACGATTCATGTTTATTGCCTTGTATATACCCGTTAGCTGGATAAGTAACTTTTCAGGTGTATTCAGCAATGGAACAAGATTTTATGTTTATATTAAAGAATTTTATTTTTTGAAGTTTTCCACGCTTCTGTATGTCAGTGAATGCATTTGCATTTACTGTGCATGTGTCCTGGTCATCCAAGATTCTGTAGTATTTTACTGTGCCTGAAAATCTTTCCCCGTTGAATACCTTATTATTCCATTGGGTATAAAATTTTGTTCAACAATTTATTTTTATCTGTCCTCTTTGTCCAAAAGAATAAATATCATGTTGGAGGAAAATCTGATACATTTTGCTAGCAGATCTGTAATACTGAAGCGCATAATTTGGCAAGAGCTTGGGGCTATTCTCCTAGCTGTTGGACATTTTACATCCCTCAGCCACCAGCAGTACATCTTGATTCATTAGAAAACAGTGAATGGGTAGGCTTTGTTTTCTCTGTAGCCTGGAAATGTTCACTCAGAAAGAGAGCAGTGTCCGTTACGGTGTCTTAGCTGTCTGTGTAAGAAGCTGATGCGCTGTACTGAGGCAGCGGATCGGCAGAAAGCATCTAATTGCTAACAGAGATGACATATTTCAAATAATATTCAGACTGACCGAGCAGTCTTGGAGGTTGTAGCTGCAGACGTGTTCACCGAGCCTTGTACTGTGGAGTTATTTAATTCTGGATTCTGTGCCTGAGTTACCCAGAAGGTAACTTCAGGGGAAAGGGAGCTTTTATGCCACTTTGGCCATTTAGCCTATTTTTTGGACTCACTGTTCTTTCATACCTCTATCTGCAGCTTATTAGGGAGCTTTCTGTTGGATCCATTATTCTTCAAAGACTTAATTAAATTGTACAGTGTAATTAATCTGTCTTCTTAATTTCTAAAATTCTCCTAGTGTGTAGGTAATAAAACATCAGAGAGATTCTGTGGCTGCTCAGTTATATTATGACTCTGGGTGGAAACAAAGAATATATTCTTTTGAAAATAAGTTTATACATGGGTGGCTGAGGCTGTATTGCAGCAACATAAAATCTGCCATCCCAAGACTGACCGAGTATCCTTTCTCTATCAGTGGCCAAGAGTAGATATTTAAGGAACGCTGTTCCACTGTTCAGGGAAATTAGAATCATAGAATGGTTAGAGTTGGAAGGGACATATATGGGAATTCATATATGACACTTTCCCCTAAAGTGTCATATATGCGCTCTGTATTTCCTGAGCTAGTTATAATTTCTGCGTATGTAATAAATTTCAACAGGTTTGTCTTCTGTGGAACAGAAGAAGGAACAGACTGGAACTGTTTGGGGAAAGGCTTATATATCTAACCTGTCCTTCCTCTGCTTTTTCCCTTTGTTGCTTTGAATGTATCACTTCTGATAACTTTAGCTGTATATATCTTGATTTTGCAAACAAAACTTCTGTGCAAAACAGTATCTTTCAATAGTCAAAAGCAAATAATTTCAATTATACCTTAAAAAAAAAAGTCACAAGATGCCTGTGTGTGCTTAAAGAAATGCCTGTGTGCACTATTTGTCAAGTTTACCTCACAAGGTTAAAATTGTGGGGGGGTTTCTTTTGTTATTTAATTTAGCTATTGATAGAAGAGGGCAATACAAATGTAACAAAGAATAACTAAACAGGCTCTTTGAATCTCACTTCATAACAAACATCAAAGAAAAAAGCACTGCCAACTGTTAACATGGTATGAAAGGTTAGCAAGTGTGCATTGTTCTCTACTAAATGATTTTACTCTCTTAAATCAAAGTTAACTAGTTCAGAGATGGTTTTGTTTCAATGGTGGATCCTCTTTTAATTGCATTATTTCTGACATTCTTCTTACTGTTGTTGGAATGGGAGATGCCTTTCAGTTTAATGCTCATTTAATCTTTCTGGAGCACTATAAGCAAGCTGAGATAATAGTGTTTGGGGGTTTTTTTCTTAATCTAGCAGTCGCTAAAAAAGTAAAAAGAAATAATTAAGCACAGTGCTTATAAAAAAATCGTTGCTGAACCTTCTAGGGTACGTTCACTATTTTGAGCATGTGTGCACCAACAGGACTCGCATAAATACCTTGTGTGATCTGCAGAGGAGAAAAAAAGGATGACTTACATGAAATACCTCATGCCAACATAAAGTTTCTTTAGTCTGCACCTTCTTTAGTTCAAATACAACTGTTCTTATTGTTATATTTCCCTTGTTGTGACATTGTATTGTTCATAAAATAACATTAGAGCTTGAAAGCCTGAATGTAAGCGAATGCATGATACAGTACTACACTGAGGAAGGAAGCTTTTCAGCTGTTTGCTTGTTGTTGGTTGGCTCAGAATACTCGTATGTAATTCTGAGATATTTGCAGGTTAAAGGAAGAGTGTTGCTAATAGGTAGTGCCAGGCTCAGGAAATATGGGGAAACCCCATAGTATGATATTAGCACAGCATTTTGATCTAGAAGAGTAGGTAACTGTCACGTATGTGGTCTGGTTAAGAACTGGGATGAAAGGATGCCCAGGCATCATAGTAGACCTGTAGCTTCCAGGGCCCAAGATTCAGCATAGGGGCAGTCTTATTTTCTGAAGACTGGGCAAGACTAGAACTTCCACTTCTTGCTGACTCACTCAGGTGTCTCAACATGTGGACTAGAGGTACTCTGTATCCCAGGGGTCTATGAAAACCCAGAAGTTGTTCATCTTATACAGGTCAAACATAAATCAAAGTGATCTCTGCATGTGAAACAGTGGTGGTTTTTTTCCCTTTCCATTCCTCTGAATAAGGCAAGGTTCCATCAGTTTGCCAATCATAGAATTGTCTAGGTTGGAAGGGATCTTTAAGATCATCTAGTCCAACCATCAACCTAACTCTGATAAAAACCCATCACTAAACCATGTCTCTAAGCACTATGTCTGCCCATCTTTTAAATACCTCCAGGGATGGTGCCTCAACCCCTTCCCTGGGCAGCCCATTCCAATGCTTAGGAACCCTTTCAGGGTAAAAATTTTTCCTAATACCCAATCTGAACCTCTCCTGGCACAACTGGAGGCTGTTTCCTCTTGTCCTGTCACCTGTTCCTTGGAAGAAGAGACCGACCCCCACCTCTCTACACCTTCCTTTCAGGTAGCTGTAGAGAGCAAGAAGGTCTCCCCTCAGCCTCCTTTTCTCCAGGCTGAACAACCCCAGCTCCCTCAGCCTCTCCTCACAAGACTTGTATCCATACTTTCCCTATCCACGTGAAATGGAATGTGTTTACAAAGCACACTGTGATAAAGATAAGCTGACTTCTCTCCTCCTTCCTGCACCTGAAATCCAGGTGAGTAAATCTTTAATGCAAACGTGAGCTGCAGAAGGTGAGGAAGAGCAGCTTGTCCTAAGCAGAATGTCTAAAGCTAAGCTGTTAAATTAAATAAATTTGAGCTCCCTTCTGTGGCCACACTTGACAGCACAGAAGAGAAAGCAAAGTTTGGCTTGAGGCATGCGAAAAAAATACAGCTTCTGCTTGAAAATTGAAATGACTTAATACATGAACAGGTATGTTGTTGTAATTCAACCTACATTTATAGGATAATGAAAAGAAAAAGCTTAATTACTGGTATTTATACCGTGTCAGCAAAGCCTACTGTTGTTTTCTTCCTTAGCACTGTATAATTTTAAGGTAGCAACACAGCAAGTTGGATCCTGATTTGACCTTATGTGCCTTCCTGTTCAGCTCAGTGCTTCCCCTGTAGAAACAGAGACTGACACTGCCTCCCTTGAATTTTCCTCGATCAATATGAGCATGGCACATTACAAATTATACAGTAGAATAGTATTAAACAGATGGCTAGAGAAACAGGTTTTTGTCTAAGAGCTTTCAAAGTATTCTTTACGAGTGAAATGGGAACCCATGGAATGAATTGTGTATTTTGTTATTTAGCTGGGTTTAACAGTGTAGAATTCCTCTGTGTAAAAGTTTGTAAAGTAAAGGACTGTACATCTAAAATGTAGCTATATAAAAAATTTTATGCATATATTTCTGTAACTTTTAGAAGAAACCCTCAGAGGTTATGCATTGTGCAAGTGCAAGTCTACAGCAGCAAAACTGTTAATTTGCCTGACTAGAAATATTAACCATACTATATCAAATAACTGCCAAGAACAATTCCCCACCATTCCCTGTGACTCCATTTTAATTGATTTTTTTGAACTTCCAGCTTCTGAGATTTCGTTTACCCTGACAGAATGTTTATTAAATACGTAAAAAGAAAATTGTTTTGTAAATTGTTTCCGAGAGTGTTTTTATCTTCCATAAATTGGTGGCTCGTTTAACGTTTTCCATCTACCTTTGTTTTCCACCCTGTGCTCTGCCTCATTTGTTTCCTTATTGGATTTGATGATTAAATACTGATCAGCTGCTGGTCTGATCAGCTGTGCATATTGCTCTCTTTTGAACATTGTTCATATACACCCTGAGGACAGGGTTACATACACAGTTATAAACAGAGAGTGTGTGTGTGGGTGTTCAGTGGTACCATTTGATCTGTTTTACAGATGATGGTGAGCTCCACAATGAACATTTGTAAAACTGATCATTGAAATAGACCTCTGTGTTACAGTGGAAATAAATGACACACAGCAGTCCAAAAGGGCTGTGGGTTGGTTGCTTTACATTGCAGAGCTGTAGTTTGTGGGGTTTTTTAAGATACTATATATTTAATCATAAATACTGTACAGTCTGTCATGTATTGCTGTGAAAATTCATGAAGGAACATGAAATGTACATATAAATCTAAATGATTATTTTGGCTCTGAAAAGCAGAGATAACTTGTGCAAGTGTGATACTACTGTTAGGTGCCACCTATGAATGATTTGAACAACTCAGGATAGTAAAGGAAATCCTCTCAGGATTTAGGCTGTACTTCAATTGGAATACCAGTCTGTTTGCTGGGAGATACTGTAATATTTTATTTCTCCTTGAAACAATTATTTCTGAGTAGCCAAATTCTATGAAATCCCTGGAAGTTTTACAGGAATGAGAGACATCTTAAGAAGTGGTGTTGTGTACAATCCCGATCAGGGGAACCACGCTGAATTCTTAACTTTTGGTGGACTGATGTAGTTGGAGACAGAGCTAACTTCAGCACTCCATGATCCAAAATCAATCCTATTCTAAATCCATTGGAATCGATGTATTTTCAGTGGTGTAAAGCTGGAATGTCACAACAGTGAAACACACATTTTCACTTGTTTGTCCACAGCTATATATAAAACGTGCCTATTGACTCCAGTGAGAACCCCAGATAGTAATTCCAAGGCTGGATTTGTCTTTTAATCGTTTATCTCTGTTTCTGAAGTATGTTCAAAATGAACTGAACAGTTAAATAATTCTGTAAAGCGTTGGTTCTTCCAAGGACATTTTAAATCTCTTTGTTGGCTTGGGGACAGTAATGCTGGTGTGAAAACATAGGTTGTTTTGCTGTCAAGATTTCAAGTGTGCTTCTTGATACACTGAAACTTCTTGCAGATATTTACAGCATGTTAGGTAATGAATATTAGTTGAGGAATACAGTTGTCATTTTAAGTATGCGTTAGTAGCTGTCTGTATACTCTGCAAAGTCATGGTAAGTTAAACTTTTCAAAGTACCTAATTTGATTTTGGTGTGTGTTTCATTCCTAAGCCCCTTTATTCTCTTTTTATTTTTTTTTTTAATGTTTCTAGGCACCTCTCTCTGTCCTTAGTGAACTAAATAGCTTCAGAAAATCCAGTCAGTGGGAGTTATGCATCTAAGACACTTGATCTTGATAATCTAAGGAGCTAGGTGTGGTCATGATGAGTATCGTTTCACTTCAAAATGAAGTGCTTGGATCTGTGGCAGGTGTTCAAAGGCATTCCCTGGCTCTTGCTTCCAGCTGCTGCTGAAATTATTTTTTTTTAATTGGTTCTGTAATGTCAAAACAGGTACCAGAACATGATATCCATCCTTCAGTAGATGACCTGATGAGATGTGTGCCCATCACTATGTGTAGAAAGTAAACACAGAGGTGCTCTTCTCAGTCAAGATGGCAGCAGCTGTGTGCATGATGAGTAGAGGAATATTAGGCACCTCTGTCATTTTACTGACATATTATTTGGCAGCTACAGATTGCTCACACTTGGAGAGATTATGAGATTTTTATCAAATGCAACTTCAAATTCAGGAAACTCAATTCTACGCTGCTAGCACTGTAGGCACTTGAACAGTTACAGCTCTTCCCTTTGATCGTCTTTGGTAATTTTATTCTTTCTCAATTCTTTTTCTTATTTTTTTTCCCTTAGACTTTGCTCATGCTGTGATGTTTAGAAAATGCACAAATGCTAGGCAATTAGGCCATATTTGTGTGAAGATCTGTGCGTGCATGTACACTGCATACTGCTACCCGGGATGCAGCCGAACACAAAAACTCCCTCGCTAACTCGGCTCCTCGGTGCCACGGCTGCGTGCCCTGAGTGTGTCACACTAGCTAGGCTCATCTCGCCTGGTCTCCTAGTTGGTTATTGGTTCTGACCCAGGTAAAACAGGTGGATGCAAACTAGGACTGAAAATTCCCTAACTTCAACTTTACAGTTGGACTTGATGATCTTGAAGGTCTTTTCCAACCTAAATGATTCTATGATAACAGGGGTCTTCTGTATAGTGTGAGGAGAAGCATTTACACCACCAAACTTCAGTGCCCAAGTTAAATTTTTCATGGAGTTTAAATACAAAGCCCTCCTAACCTATATATTTAAGTTATATGTCTTAATGTTAAGGGGTCAAATATCCGTCCCCACCAACACACTGTGTTTAATAGAGTAGATTCTACCATAATATAAATTGATCATAATTTATCTTGTACATGTATTACTAGATTTGTAGAAATAGGCTCAGATTAATTTGTATTTTTTCTATAGTTTGTGCAGCTTTTCAGATCTTTCTGCATTCCTAATTTCTCAGCGTGGTTGCATTTCATAGTTATTTGCTGAAAATTATTTCCCTCTTTTTGTTTGCCATCGTAACCACAGTAAACGTGTTTGTGTAGCGAATGATAAAACTTCTACTGAGTGGGGTTTGCGTCATTAGCTGTCAGGGCTGCAGAAGATGAGCAGTTAACTGAGTAAGTAATGCGTAACATTATCATTGACGGAACATTTTTTACCATTAAGCCTTCAAACTCTTATTCAGCTGTCAACACATGGGCACTTTTCTGGAGCCAAATTCTCTCATGCTGTGCACTGCCTGCAGCTCGCCTGAAGCTCAACTTTGACTAAAAGTGTTGATTTCGCTTCTTTTAGCCTTGTTCTCATTTAGCGTTAAAACCTGCTTAGAGTCTGCCTTTTATTCTGTAAAGTACACATGCATGTGTCATCCCTCGCACACTTCTGATGTGAAGTTAAGGCGCTCAAAAGATATGCTAGTAATCTTAATGAATAATTGATTAGAAAGGAGTCTGGCAGTGTTAATTGTGAGGTGCAGCTGAGTGAATGCCAAAACAAAAGCTCTTCTAAATGTTTCCGAAAACCTTGTAAAGTCTTTAGCATTGAGCAACAGGGTCAGTGCACTGAAGTGGAATATAAAGGAGGTTCTTGAATGTAATGGATTTTGACTTCCCTTTGTCATGTGCCTCAGTGCATCATTGATTGAGCACTCATTTGTTAAATCAGCTGTATTTTTTGCCATTTGTCAGAGCATAGACACTTACTGCAGCCTTTTCCCCTTTAAACACGAGTTCCTTGTCTTAATAAATCACAGGCGTAGATTAGTTTTTATCTAAGGTGATCAATTTTTCAAGCAGAGGCGCACGTGAAGATGGTCACAAGGAAACACATTACGAGCTTTTATTTTCTTAACTGTTAGAAGAAAAGGGAAAGATCAGGGAAACATTTTAGCTGAAACATCGATAATTCATGTCTTTAAATTCAGCTCCCAGCAAAATGCTCAGAAATGATTTTATTTGGAAAGCTGTAAATGGTGTGCATTGAAGGAGCAGTTCAAGGTAACCAGTGTTCAGTCAATTCTTTTAAGCAATGAGCGAAGGAAACCTGAGGGTTAAGGAACAAGCAGCGTACTGTACATTTGCAGTGATGAGAGATGCTCTCTGATTAGTGGAAAGGCTAATTACCTGGAGTATGCAGGAGCGCCGTAGGTGCTGTGCATACCTGATTAGAGTTCTGACAGCAGGGCAGAAGAAAGAAGACCTTGAGAATGTGCCAAAAATATCCCTTTATGTAAGCAGATGCTATTACCCTTGGAAGAGAATAGTCACTTATCCAAAATGGTTATTGCTGCTAGTAATAAGTATTCTACAGATGGGCCATCAGCTTCTGAGAAATGTACATGTATGGTATTTAATACAGCGATTACTTGTCAAATCTGGAAATGTTCATCTTGATGCTCTGTGCTTGCTGGATAAATGACCAGATCAGATTTATTTGCCAATTGTCATTGCAACTCAGGGTCCCAGTGAGTAGTCAGTAGTTGTAAGGGACTGAAGACAAGCTAATGTTTGGAGTTTTTTTGATGTTTATACTAGTAATGAAGTTAGAAGGTGTTTCTTGGTCTCATCATTAAGTAAGAGTTTTTTTAAAAAACATACCTATGACCAAAAAAACCCGCAGAGAGCCTCAGTGTCCTGATGGGTATAGGCTTAAGTGTTAGGTACACTTGGAAGGCAGCTCTTTGGAGGATTATGCTTTTAATCATTTTGATTTTGAGGAGGGGAAAAAAAAAGAAAGAAAAGAGAGGAACATAAAGGAGTCTTGAGAAGGCTGGGGAAATGACAAGCCAGTGATGTTGACAGAAGAATTTATAGCTTCTCAATAGCATAGAGTTTAGCAATGTAACTACCTAGATGTAATTAGAGTGAAGAAGGATGAAGAAACAATCTTCAGCTCTGACACCACCTCTTTTTTTTTTTTTTTTTTAAACAAGCCTTTCTGCAAGGTGCAGAATGCCTTCTTTTTCTGTGAGGAGCTGTAGATGCTCAGCACCTTCAGGCTTGGGTCCGTAATGAGCAGCGACGTAAATTCACCGCAAAGTTACTGGCGAGTAGAATTCGCAGCGCGTTGCCTTGTATCACGGTGAACCACGATAAGAAAGTTTAATTGTGACTGTGACTTGATAAATACGTTTTGTTTTGCTGGCAAGTACACTGCAGTGACACCTGTTAACGCTGCAAAGGCTGTGTCACCGTGTTGTCTCCCCCCCAAGCAGACCCCCTTGCTCCTAGACCCACTCTACAGAGAACTTGCAACTTAAGTGGCTGGTTTCTCTTCTGATACTGTCAGGCGCTGGGGGACAGTTTCCTTTCTTCTCTCTCCAGCTCCCTAGGCTCTATCAAAAGTGTGAATCTCAAACCAAACAAAATAAACCATCAGTCCACATCTTTGCTCAGCCTTTACATGCACGTTTTCCTGTTTTGAGTTCTTTTAAACTGCAGCTATCAGAAAGAATAAAATAGTGCATCACCTAGTAGAGTACTGAAGTGATCATCCAAGCAATTTTCTTCTCCCTGAAGCCAGACAGCCAAAGCTTTTTATTACTGACTGACTGAACTTCCTGTGTCTGTCTGTCTAGGTTGCTAGGCCACCTCCTTGTCATGATTTGTGATGTTAGAGGCAAACCACAAATGCTAATTTAAATAGAATATTTACATTTTAAAAAGTCTTACGTAAGATATATAAAAAAAATAACCCAGCCCCCTTTCCCTTTCCCTTTCCCTTTCCCTTTCCCTTTCCCTTTCCCTTTCCCTT
>JAHREE010000567.1:931151-976742 GCA_033628505.1 Tringa tobata
TTCTACAACTTACCTACTCCAGTATGCCCAGAGCACATTGACGTTACCATTCCTAGGTAAATCATGACGTGCCATCAGAGGATGCTCTCCACAAAACACTCACTGTAGTGGACGTGGGCTTCGGTGCTTATTGCCCTTCTCAACCTCACACCAGTCCCTTGCCTCCCGTTGTGCTCGGGTGATGTGGGCAACGCTGGGCAGATGGAGCACCTTCCTGGGTGTCCCTCCCGTCTCCTCGTGAGGGCGGGTGGCAGACGCGAGCCAGGCAGCGTGGAGGTGAGTTTCAGGGTGGTGAATTTTCCTCGGACCCCGCCGGCTCCAAATCAGTGTAGACAGAGGTCTTTTGATGTGACAGAGCTGTAGATTCTCAACCAGTTCCCCGCGTGCTTCAAAGCGGTTGTCAGCTTCTTCAGCGGGTGGAGTGAGGGATTTGGGATGCTGCTGCTGAGGGACAGGCTGCCGTAAGCAATACCTTGGCCCAATAGGTCATCCGAGCGAGAGCGTGCAATTGAACAAATGCACCATTTTTTTTTTTGTCTTGAATGTGAGATCTGCATCCCTATCTAGTGAATAACATAAAAAAAAAATCATCTTTGAAGCAGATGGTTTAAAAAAAATGAATAAATTACAAAATATTCCAAGACTCGTATGGCATTGATAACAAGAACAGCGGCATTGGCCCGTTCTACTACATATGAACAAAACCCTGCATTGTCTTGTTGCAAATGTGTATATTGAGTTTGTTAAAATGTGTATTAAGTGAATTGTCTACTCCATGGGAATATCCAAAACAATGCAGAAGTTTCATCCTCTTGACGCTGTGTTCCGACAGTAGGCGAGAAGAGGGGTAGCCAAGCTCTTGCAAAACCACAAAATACATGTCAGTAGGAGAAAAGAAGCAGTTTTTACTGATTGTGTAGAATTGTTGAAATTAATAACTATCAGTCTAGTGAAGCTGAAGTATATTTGGAGTTAGAATTGAGAAAAAACTTTTCTACTATAAAATATTTTGGTAACTTTAAAGAGAATAAAGTTTCTTTTGTTAGTGAAGGATCTTAATTTAATCAGATAATTTAAAGAGAATCACATTTCTGTGGTTTAGGGGTTTTTTAACCTTAGTGTGCTATAGCATGTACTTGAAATTTTTGAGGCAGTTATTTTATTATCTGCCGCAGAAAGGTGGTTTATGGTCCTTTTTCCTTATTCACACTCATTAATAACATGTTCAATTCATGACCGTTCAGCGATTTATGCACAGTTCAGTTGAGCTGAATACTATAATATTCTATTCCAACCATTAAAAACAGTTATCACAAGATAACATCAGGTCAGAACACAGAGTAGGCTGTTTAAGTCGTATTATTGATTGCTGCTACGTGAAAATTTCCCTCAGTTGTGTTTAAAACAGTTTATTTGCTACTGGCTTCAAGAAAAGATTGCCTGGCAACGTAATTTGAATTGAGATGTCTTGCATTTGATGCCCAGTTGAAGATATGTGCTTACAGAGTTTCATTTCTTATACAAATTATCTGGGCTTTTTGAAGGCAAGGCTGCATCTTCAGGTGCATCTTCCAAAGTGGAGGATATTTACTCGTCTACTGCCATAGTAACTTTTACTGTGGAAGTTAATGTTTATATTAATTAATTTTATTAATGCAGAACTTATTCTGGAATTTATGCAGATGTAGAAAGCAAGAAAGATTTGGGTTTATGACTGGGTTTTCAATCAGTTTAGTTTGTGTGTGTCCTGTAGACATTTTGTAGTCTGCCACCCACCCTCCCCAGGGGGTGGATTGGTAGTATACCAGCTGGTGTGTTCTGCTTCTAAAATGTGAGATAATCACTCCTGTAAGACTACAGTTCTAATGTCTGTAGAAATGTATTTGGGATCACTGAAAAGAAAGAATTGATACAGGAATCATCTCTTTTTTTTCTTTTTTTTTTTTTTTAAACATTGTCTAACTATTTTATTAGGATCTGTATATTTTTTAATAATGCTGTTGCTTTTGTTGACTGTGTATATATATTTGCATTCATTAAGTTTCTTCTTCAAGAGCAATTTTATTTGAGATTGAACTTGCTGGAGATTCCTAGGAAAACAAAACCATTTTTTTCCTCCCTCTATTTAAACCATGGTATTTGACTCCTCTTGAGTATGTATTCATTATCTTAAAATAGAAGCAACCTCCCCTCCCTGTGCTCAGAATCAACATTATTGTTGAATTCCCAGGCCTAGGAGAATACTGGTTGCATTACAAAAAAATAATCTTCCATTCTGTATGGTGGAAGAAACTGTCAATTAGTACAAAAAGGGTTAATCATATTACCCCCTTTTTAAATATCCCTTTGTTTTGCCTGTTCTGTGTTTGCAAAAGAAGACACAATCAAATGGCAAACCTGTGTTTTTGTTCCTTTTCAAAAATCCCCGACAAGCCCATGACACAGGCTACTGCTGTAGCTGTACATTTCTATTCATTATTGATGACTTGGGGCCAGGCAGGCAGCACAGAACACAAGCAATATAGATTACCATATTGGGGGCTGGGTTTTGGGGGGGTTGTGTATACGCGTGCGCACGCACACACACACACATGCCTGTGTACGTTTTGGTTGGGTTTGGCCTTTGAAATATTCAATTCTGAAAGGAAATGGTATCTGGGTATAATAGGGGAAACGGATTGAATGAAGTGTGTGATGCATTTTAGTAAAACAATTCAGGGCACTAGACTAGAGGAAAAAAAGAAGGTATGAGTGACATCACTCTCAAACTAATTATTAATAGCTTTTAACTGTCCAGCAAGCTTGGAAACGATCCTTAAGGGTCCTGAACATCATATACCCCAAGGGATTTGGAGGGCATTTCTCACCTTACAGGGTGTAGTTAGCACCTTGGCTGATGAGACATTTTACTGAAAAAAAACAACGTAAGATGTCTAATTTATCTATAGCTATTAGACATAAATTATAGACATACTATGCTGTTTGTTTGACTGGGGATGTGTGTGTGTGTTTCTCGTTTTGTGGATACCAGTGAGAATTATGCCAGCACTTTAGAGATGCGTTTTAAGTGGTATTTCTAAATAGTAGGTTGATCAAGAGACCTTTGCGATGCTAAGAAAGTGTTTTATTACTACTGAATCATAATTAATCCTTATAGGTTTTTATTGGCACAACGCTCCTGCCCATTATATAAAGTTTTTATTTTCTTCCGTATGTCAAAGAGGGGTTGTACAGTGTTCTATAATTGTGCTGTTTGAGGTTCTTGGCTTGAAGAAAAATGTGGGAGATAAGAGGTTATTTAAACATAGCATTTATGTTAACAAAATGAAACGTTCTTTGGGTCATATATTGGTGGTGTGTTTATACAGAAACTGTTCTACTTAAATAGCCAGTTACAAGGAAAGCTACAGAAAGAAATAAGTAGAATCAATTTTGGTAACTGCTTATAACTGCTCATTTCTCTCTCTTCTGTTTCTCTTTTCTGTAATTTTTCCCTTATGTTTCTGTTTTCTTTCACACAACTTATTATCACAGCAGGAGAAGTTAATTCTCAGTTTAGTTAATTCAAAGCTTGTTGTGTTAAAATATTTTTTTAAACATTCAGTGGAATAAAATACTGGGTGCTAGAAGGTGATTCGGTCCAGTTCACAAGGAAGGACAGAAAAGGGACCTTGCTCTGTCGGATCTCTGACTTCAGGTATCACTGTTTCAATTCTATTTTACGTGTAGAACCCTTTAAAGTAAGACTGGTGGAGAGCGTAAAAACCGTTTGGGAGGGAGAGGTGAGAAGCCATTCCAGTGGAAGAGGGTCTGTTCTGAAAAGCAGTGTCAGTCAAAGCAGAATGTTTGCTTAGTGTATTCCTTCCATTTCTATGGTTCTGGTCTCTCTTGTTGTGACTCAGTACTCTTTAATGTGTTTCGAAACGGAATCAACTATATGGCTAATTTAACAGTACAGCAACTTCTGTTTCAGAAGGAGGTTCTTTTCCCTGGAAGGTCCCACAGCACCATCTAGTGTACCATCCTTCCGTACTGCCAAATGGTTTTGTGATAGCAGGGGTGCTGAGGCTGTCAGCTGTTTTGCTAGTAATGTCTTCTTAGTAATTAAAATTGAGCTTGGCTGGTTACTCAACATAGATCCAAATACAGGAGAAAATTGGGGGGGGGAGGGAAATAACTTCTTCTAGAATGCGTATGTTACTGCCTTTCCTTCTTCTCCATACAAAGGAGAAATTGTGGTGCATCCTTAACACTGCACTAACATATCTTGCACTTAACATACATCCCAAAGCATGTAACTGTAAGTTTATATCCATATTCTACATCAAGCTCTTTATCAAGAAAGGACCATGCTTACATCTACAGACACCCTAATCCTACAAGCTGTGCATCTTTGCTCCTCAGTCCCACTGAGGTGATGCTATATGGTGTGGGAACCTGCCTGCCTTGTAGAAATTACAGGATTGTGTCAAAATTATTTTTGCATAGACAAGGGCATCACTCTGAAAAATGCATAGCTGTTGGATGATTGAGAAGTTCCTTTCTCCCTCTTAAGCCTTCTCTAGGGAAGGTCTACCTAATGTCAGTGTATACGTTCAGATAAATTCAGTTTCTATGCTGACATACAGAATTATAGTGATGTTGTTCTCTGCTGACACCACGTGAGAAATAAATTTGATTAGGAACAGCAAATAGTTTAATGAGCTGGATTTAAGAAAAATATTGTGCGTATGAGGAAGTTTTCAAAGATTCTTATTGATATGGGAGGTAAAGAAGAAGAAGAAAGTCTTATGGCCAGAAGCCATGATCAGCAAAAGCAACCACGAGGAAGTGGGAAACATTTGGAGCTATAGGCTCCACAATATCACTGAATGCACTGAAGATATTATCAAGACAGCTGACTTGGACATGTTGTACAAGGTAGAGACAACAGAAAGTTGCAGGAAGGTGTGACAGGTTTGAGTAGGGAATATGGCTTGATCCTGTCCCAGATACAGGAGCAAAAGCCCACCAAAATCTCCTTTGGTCACGCACAGTGCAGCGGAGCTGCTGCAGTAGCAGAAGGTTGCAGCACTTGAAAAGTATGGTCAGAAGCAGTATGTCCAGCAGTAACAATCCTAATATCGTAGGAGCTATTCCATGCTCTGCCAGATATCTCCCATCTAACTGAACTTCATGCAGTTATTCTTATAATATTGCTAAGGTAGGTTATGAGGTTTCGGGTTGTTTGGTGGAAGCACTCATTTCCAACTCTGATTCGCTTCTTCTGTATTTTGTGCATCGTTTCACGTGCTGTTCCAGTATCACCTACGAAGCCCCAGGAAGCTTTTATAGTTGCTTTAAAACTTCAGGGTCCTTACTAGTGTCTTCTGAACTATTCTGTTGCTGTGTAAGAAGAAAATTTCTAATGTGTTGAAGATGCCCTCTGGTGGGAAGCCAGGCAAACTAGGCTTATATGGAGTTTTACCTTTCTGAAATACTGTTTTCATACTCTTGGCTTAACTCTCAATGAGATACTGGAACCTCACCCTTCAACCTTTCTGAAAGGAATGCTTTCTCTTCTTGGTTTTTTTTGTTTTGTTTTTTTTTCTTCGCACTCAATTTGTGACAAGTGTAGTAGTATTACTGCCAGTGGATAAGACCACTTTATTCCTTAGTTTCTAGACTCTTACATTGGAAGAACTAAATTCTGGCTACTTGCATTCCTTTAGATTCCATTTCGATTTAATACTTACATAAAATGTGTGTGAGGCGAATATCTGCAATTAGTAATTACTAGTAATTAGTGGAAATACTTTTGGTTTCTACTATTACCTCATGCCTGTTTAATAGTATCTTCTTTTTTTTTTTTAAATTTTATTTCCCTTTCCAGAGTAGAGGCCACTAGGTTGACACAACAGAACAAATACGTTACAACATCTGGAACAATTCACCTAGTACTATGCCTAAATGTATAGTTGATGTGAAACCTGATTTATTTTGTCCTCTCTGATAAAGCAAAAGCCATTTTGACATAGAGCTTCTAATTTTACAGTTTCATTATTAAAATCCAATATTGGCTTAGTTGGATGAGTTGCAGCTTATTTATAATTATAGTTGACTTAGTGTTATGTGGAATTGTATTTTTGATTTTATATTCATTGCCTTTATGTTGTACAGTGTTTATGAATTTAACTTCATGTTCTTTTCAATATATTTTTAGATTAGGTGTATTTAGCATCCTAAAAAGCATCAGTTCCTAAGCCTTTGTTCTTCCCAGCATTCAGATCAGTCGTTTGATATAAAACAGGACAATGGAGAGCTGAATTCTGTATTTTATTTTGAAGTCCTACCATTGTATCAGCCTTCTTAGAACCAGCAATGTCACTGGAGTAGCTGACAGAAGAGGGGTGTATGGTAGGAGACTTTTAAAGGCCTGTGTTTTGCACCTGAAATTATTTTGAAAGTAATAAAATTGGAAAACAAAAGGCAAAGTGATTATTTGGCATTCTGTGGTGTCCATGGGCGAATAACACAGGGACGTTGAAGTTGTGGGGCACTGACTGAAATTACAAGCAAGTTCTAACTTAGTCTCTGAGACTAGAGATAAACCCAAACATTTGTCATTTACATGGACGTGAGGTTTGAAAGGGGGGAAAACATATGTTTTATTGTGGAAATCTAATTCAAGAAACAT
The DNA here is from genome assembly GCA_033628505.1 of Tringa tobata. Taxonomy (NCBI): domain Eukaryota; kingdom Metazoa; phylum Chordata; class Aves; order Charadriiformes; family Scolopacidae; genus Tringa; species Tringa tobata. Next base: position 937,828 of record JAHREE010000567.1, read on the forward strand.
TTTTTTATCTCCAGTGTCATCTTTAAGTAGGAACAAATGAACAGCCTAGTTTGTATAGCCATGCTTACATGAATATTAACCTTTTCTCGGTTCTTTAAACAATTTTTATCTCAAATAGGCTCCTGCAGCCACTGAATCCAAATACTAATGCACTGAAATGTTCTCCAGATAATTTTAGTTACAGACTTGAAATCATATACAAATGGTTTAGTACCTGAAAACTGAGATTTTCAAAATTCACAGTTGCCTATGCAACCCTGTTACCAGGCCCTTTTCTGTTGTGACCCCTTTTCATTCAGCACGTACCAACGGTTTCACAAGGACTTGCATAGGATATCTCAACTTGACTTTTAGTGGTTTTTGGCCTTCTGGTTTGGAACCAAGTAAGAATATTTAGCATAGTGGTTTTTATCTTGTTCTGTGGCGTTGGTCAAGAGGTTTTGCATAGTTCCAAAGAAGGTAAGTGGGTGCATCTGGAAGAATGGAAGGCAACCCATTCCTGAGGATTTTGGCTGGCTATCCAGGTGTGTGAAAGCCCTCTTTCAGCAGTAGGGGTAGTTGTTTATATAAAGTCTAAAATTAAGATTACTGCAGAGTAGTTTGGCATGGGACTATACTTGAAATCAGTTTATTCAAGAGAATGCATAATGTGGTATCACAGCTAATAAACAACGTTTTACAGAGGCATCATGTCGCCATTTGGAAGTGTGGTGCTGTGACCAGTCTGAGGGTGAACCCTGTACTCCTTTGTGTGAATAGACTGAGTTGGCTTTGAATGCTGTTGTGGTCTTTACAATCTCTATCGTGTTCTTGAAAACACTGAACAATAAGCTTTTTGGCCTTTAGGAGAGCCCGCTTTTTTTCCCCTTGTGATGGTACCAGATTTTTTTGAGAATACCTGTTTATTCTGTGAGAACTTTGATACTAGCTGTGTATTGCTCACAAACCTACCTGATTCAGACACCAAAATACTTTTCTAGAAGGGGGTGTGTTTCTCATGTTGTAATTTTCTCATGTTGTAATCACAAAAATGGCACAGATTTTTTTTTGGGGGGGTGGATGGGGTGGAGAGAACTGTTTTATTTCATTGCTCTTTCTTTTCCAAAAAGTGTCAGTGACTCTGGAAATAAGGCCACACTTCTGTACACAGATGAAGATTGAGTTTTAGTTGTCGTTCATGTTTGTCATCTGATGAAATCATCCAGAGTTCATAGCCATTTTTCTCACACCCCATATCAGTAGTGATGCAAATACTGCCCAGTGAACTTTTTACTAACCTTTATTTAGTTTATGACTTCACGCTGCTCACCCTCTTTTTGTGTCCTTCTGTGATGAAGAATTCAAGAGCATCTGGAGCTTTAAGCACATAAGGATAAAATTGATTTCAGAAATTGCACATTTGTTCAGAACCTTGATTACAAAAAACTTTTTTTCTTTCTAGCTCTACTTCTTAAGAGAAATCAGACACGACTGTAGTTAAAGTTTTTTCACTAGTAATTGCCACATACGTGTCATACTGATGACCTGTAAGAATGAAGAAAAATTGCATGGGAAATTTGTGGATAAAAGAAACGAAGGAAAGTTCAGATGTATTTCATGCCTCATTACAATAATCCTTACTCATCTTCTACCATGTGTCCCTCTGGATCTGTGCCCATCGTCCTCTTACTATTTGCATAATCTCTTTCTTAATGATTTGCCATCATCGTTTCAAATCCATTATGTTACTTCCTTTGGCTGTCCAATTTGGCAGCCAATTATGTGTATTGATTCTACATATGCTCTTGGAGAATAAACACCTTTTAATACCTGCTCTACAGCAATGCTGTACTGGGTGAAACTTATAGAAAACATCTTAATATCTTTATCTGTTACAAAGAACAAGTGGATCTCCAGGTACATCCTTCCTGTTGAAGTGTATGTTTATGCACATACAAAATTGTATTTAAACTCTCTTAATTAGGACACTTTTAATGATCTTTACTGTAAAAAGAAATGTGTTTACAAGTATCTGATATGACTGTTCGGACTTCTCTGTTGTATCAGTATCTGAGGTCAGGCTGAGATTTTTTTCTTCCTCTTCCACTAAAATCATTGAAATATATTCAGTCAGTCTTTCACATCAGAGGTGTAAATGGATTTCTTGAAAGTTTTTCTGCTGATAGCAAACGGCAGTCACTTTACAACTTTGGCTCCATTGTGGGCAGCAGTCAGAAAGCTTAACACTCCACCCGAACTTTGAAGATGCTAAAACTGTGTAATGACCTTGCATTCTCAAGGGCAGATGCTCAGCTTCTGCTGGAAGTGCTAATCTACAATCTGTTTATCTCCATACACTACGTATTTGACAGCGCTTGCCCGGAAAGCAAGGCAGGGAAAAGCGTGCTCAAATTTAGTTACTTTTTCCTCTCAGATGGTGTTAGTGTCCAATGGACTTAGAAAAGATAGTCTTTATTTTAATTTTTAGCTTCCTTTGTGCTTTTCAGCCTATCTTGGTCTTAGAAAGCAGCTATGCTGCCTGTGTAAGAATATGGTTGTCTTTGTGAAGCCTCTGCTAGGGCATGAGTGTAGAGTAACTCTCTTCTTCCAGCTTTTCTTTATTCTGAGTGAATCAGATTTTGCTCTTACCTTCAAAACCTAAATTGTCATTTGTATTTTCTATCAGTAGGCTTTAAGCTCAGCGTGCTCTACATATTATTCTTTAGTGGATATGAATTGAGATGCATCACATAATGCTTATAAGTATATTGTGGAGCACGTTTCTACTGAAGAGGTGATGTGTTGAAGCAAGGCAGTGTGTGCAGGGAAAGGTAATTCCTTTTGTTATTAGACAGATATACTTTAGTCGTGTAAACTTTTCTTCAAATCTGGAACAGAAGCCTGAAGAGAAGTGGTTTTGCACATAAAAGACATGAGTGTTTTCAGGTAATGTATTTGGCCTTTATGTGCCCAAAGTTTGTTCTTTACCAACTCTGTTAGTTGGTTAGTTAGTCTGGTAACAGAGGTTCCCTTCCCTGACAGATTTTGCCTTGCTTGCACCCTTAAACTATCACAGTCACCGCAGCACCACTGACTGAAGAAAACCCCTTGGTTTTAATGTAATCTCTGTATTTTTTTCAAACCAGCACTCCTTATCAAAATAAAACATTAACATCAAATTACTCTGGTTCAGCAGGAGCATCTATTTTTTAATATGAACGTGTCTGTTCTGTCAGGTAATTGTTTAGCTTCCCAGGGAATTGCGTATGTGTTGCAAATAGAAAAATTCAACCTTGTAAATCCTTTCTGTGGCGAGGCAACAGGAAACTTGCTTCTGATTATTAAGATCACCAGGTATAATAGCAAAATTTTGTAAAGGAGTGCTAGAATTGACCTTTTGAATGCTAGATTTTCAACAAGCTCAGACAGGAGTCTATTTATGATGTATACCAGGATTCTTTTCCTCTCTGCTTACAGAATTATGAAGTGTTACCGTCGCAGAGGTAATGTTTCCATTTGTGACGTTACATGCTTTGAATTAGCAGTGGCTGTTGCCTATTGTCTTAATATCACCAAGCTTCTAAGGCAGATATATACCAAGTCACAGGTCCCATCCTAAAGAGGAAGGGCACCGTCTTTATTTATCAAAAAGATAAAGGGGAAGGTTGTTTTGGTTTGGGTTTTTTACCTTTGCATTTTTTGGTAACGTATAAAAGTGCTATGAAATGTACTGAGGCGTGAAGCGCATAAGAAATGACTAATGGTGCTGAATCAATGAGTTCCTTCAGATTCTGAGGAGAGCTGGCTGTACTCACCAGCTGGCAGTGTGCTCTCTTCTCCCTACACTCAATGCTCACTTGGAGTAGAGGATGCTTTTGGCATGTCACGTCCCGCTCCATCCATGCTCCTCTTCGGTCATGCCAAAGTCTGAAGGTGGAACCCTGCTGCCGTGGTGTTCTGCCATCCCAAAGTTACAGGACGTTTAGGGGAACTTCAGCTGTGCAGTGTGGTTGGCAATTTGGAAATGGGAAGAAGGTGAAAGTCTGGCTCACATATTCTTAGTAGTAGTAATTCTAAAAGCTGGAATTTGGTCATTCTGATGATGTCACTGTTGCATCTACATTATGCAGATCTTCACTGTCAGTTCTCTGTTCTAAGCATTGTAGATGCTACTGTACACAAGCATCAGTTCAGCTCTTACTGCCTCCTCCCTTTCTCAAATTTTTGTTTCTTCCTCTACAGCTGACACACTTGAACACCTATATTTCTTCATAACTGCTCTCTGCATTTTCGTCTAGGCCTCCCTGTAAACAGTGAGTGACTCCCTGAAGCAATTCTTACTGCTTCTACTTCTTCTCTTCCTAGTCTTTTATGATCTATCTTAGCTGTGACATTTGCAAAAAGATAAATTATTATGGATAGCTAAGCTGTGGGGTAGTCAGATATGGCATATATTATTTATTTTAAAATATGTTTTTAAGTTCTGCAGAGCCTTCAAGTTGCACAGCTTAACTGTTGCCTCCTTGATCCTTCTTGTCTGCTATCGCTTGTGGCATTTACTTGTTGCATTTTGTTTTAAGAACACAATAGGAACTCTCTGTGCCTAATGTGCTGTCTGGATCGGAGTCTTTTTGTGGACCCAGAAAGCAAATACAAAACCAGTCCTATAAGGTTTTTCATTATCTTAGCTTCCAAAAGATTGAAGTAAAGCTGTGTTACTCAAGGTTAAATGAAAAGCAGGGGACAACTGTTTTTATGTTTGGTTGTTTTTCACTTGGAGCTAAAAACAAACAGAAAATAAGCATCCTTTTAGATGGATGTGAGCAAGTTTCGGACTTTGGTCCTTTAAACAATAAACTTAGTGAATGGTGGGAAGGCTAGTTAAGATTCTTGAGGCATATCTGGATGAAGAATAGTCTTGGCTTAGAGAAGTTCTGAGCGAGCTTTGTGAATTAGCGTGCATTAACCGATGGAATCATTTCATTGAGCAATAAGAAAATACTGAGGCTGGATGGAAGGATGATGGGGAATTGCTATTTGCTGCTATGAAACATGCATGTCAACTCCCAACCCAAACAACTCATTTTAAGATTTGCTGTCATGAAACTTAAAATCGTCTGTTTTGCCCAATCATCAGCTTTAAACCTGTTCCATGTCAGTGAAGACAACAGATCTTTCGCTTGTGCCTGCCTGGGGTGTGTGGAAAGCTGAGGGGGTCCTGTGTGATTAAATTAGATGGAAGACTTGCCTTGTACCAGTGTGACGCGAAGTCTAATCAAGTGAAATGAGTTTTGAGATCTCAGCTCATTTCCTTGGGGAAATATCAGTTTACATTACGCAGTCACGACACCTAATTCATCACGGTTGATGTGGCTTTTGCTCAGAAGAGGAGGACCTGGGACTGGGTAACATGGCACTTGATCACAAGCCTCCACCCCTACGGGAGGAGCAGCTTAGTGGAGTTCAGATACAGCACAGTGAGGGGAGAGCTTTGATATGTTCTTTAAAATAATTGATCTATACTGTATATCAGATCTGTTAGAATAGAGGGGCTGAGGTGCAAAATGGGGAAAACTATAGGTAAAGAAACATACTCTGCACTGAGTTTAGTTTATAAAATGATCAATGTACAGAAGTTAAAGAACATACGCAGTGAAGAGCAGAGTTGAACTTCTTATCTCTTAATTTCTATGATGTTGAATGATGCTTGTGAATTTCCATGCTTTAACTAAAGAAGTAAAGAGTATTCTGTTTCCTTGACTGACTTCTTTTTTTTTTTTTATTTCTTCCAGGGCATTGTTATAACTCCACTACTGCTTCTGCTTTTTGTAAGTATCTTGATCTTAAGATGTATTTTTACTAGGTAATTGTGCACAGTATATTAAAGATGTAAATATGGGTGATTTAACAACACTTAAATGGCAAGGACGATTTTTCTGGTCAGTGTTTGAAACGAGCAGCCTCCCAGAAAGGCCATCAAAATGTATTGCAATGAATGCAGATATTACCTGCACTTCGCTCTAAGATGACCAAAACCCGTTGTTCTTGCAGAATCACAAAGCCATAATGCTGTTAGTCAGGCTGGCTAAAATACAAACACTTGCCAAGTAAGATGATCACTCAGGAGATCTCTTGGAGAGCTTTCACATGCAGGAACTGGACAATATTGTAATGATGCAAAATGAATGACAGGCCAATTGGGAAAGCACTGTTTAGATACATAGAGCCTCACTCTTGTGCAACTAAGCCCGTGGGTATTTTTGTGGTAAAGGTTAGTGAGATAGCAGCAGCAGCAAGACAAATTACTGGAGCCCCTGTGTACCACTAAAAGTGATGCTGCTTCATTCCTGTTAGTTCAAGATTTCATTTTCAGTTGTTAGTCTTCAGTGAGGGCCTCTACAGTTCATGGTTGCAGAAAGCGGGGAAGATGAAGTTTTATCTTCATGTTTTAGAAAGGCATGGATGTTAGTCAGTGTACAGTGAAGAGGCTTCAACGGGTGGGCGATGGTGCTTTAGTTCAGCTGGGTGAGGACGTCTGTATGCCTGTGGAGGGTTTGCTGGCGCAAATGGCATCATACAGTGCCAAGTTACTGAGCACTGTGGCTTTCTGGAGCGCAGGGAAATAGGCTGAAGCACTTCAAGAATTTCAGGACAGGTATAGATTGTCTTTTAGGTTTACCTTACTGATTGCACTGTATGTAAGTGAGCACCCTGGAAAGGGTTTGTAAGAGTGATTGATGCTACTCTGAAACAATTTGTAAGTGGCGTGCAAGTGGCACGCTGTTTATAGTAGGGATGCTTAAGCAGCATATGTGCTGTATACAAATATAGCAGTGCCTGGGATAAACAGTGCTCTGAGAGTAACTGTAACATTATCAACTACTGCTTCATTAAAGCTGTGTGGGAAGATTCTTATTTTACAGTTTTTCTATTTTACTATAACAAATTGTAATTGTCTGATGTAGCTATGTTTACACAAGAACTACTTTGACCTTATCGTATATATCAATACACACCAGCAAAGCTTTCTTGATATACCTGGGACCATAGACCTGCCCTAGATTGAAAAAGATAACTGTTCTAAGAAAAAATAGGTGTTTTGTTATTCTTGCACTGAATACGTTGGTTCCAGATGGTCTGCCTCACTGTTTTCCTCTCGCCTTCCCTCTTGTATGGAACATGTTCCTTCCACGGGCATTCATCCAGAGACCTGTACCTTTGTTTCTGAGTGACTGAAACTTCATCTCTTTTTACTTTTGCTCACTAGCAACTTCCATCCTGCCATATCTCACCGAGTTTTGGTGCTCTACGTAGCCAAAAGGGCCATTTTCTGTAGAAACTGGAATGTTAAGGAATGATCTGCATACACTTCAAGTAAGATAAAGATCTTTCTTTTGGTGACTTTATGGACAGATTACAAGATATTCTGTCTTATAAATTGCAGCTTTCACTGTTACTTCCCAAAGAGGTGGTAAAACTTTATATGTGCAAGAACAGGAAGGCAAAGCCTATGCCTCCACTCTTCCTACTAGTCCTGGAGACGCTTGCACAAGAAGTGTGTAAAACACACGTTAATTGATTCGTGGTTTGTAATATGACTTGGAGCTGTTCTTGAGGAAAATACACACATTAATTATTTTTTCATCAGAGTGGTAAACAAACTTATCTGGGGATAGGGGACTTACAAAAGGTGAAATTTTATTTATTTATTTTTTGTCACAAAGCCCAAAACTTGAGGACTTCTCTTGGGGTATATAAACATTAAAATTCCTTGAGATTTTTGCTGAGAACTTGATACATGAAGAGCAGCCATCCTGGGTCAGCGCAGCAGCACATCTTGCCAAGAATAGTAGCTGAGCTGGGCTTCTGAATATCATTCAGGGACCTTTGAAATCAATGCCTTCAGTGAATTTTAATTCCTGAATTTGGTACTCACGAGCATTAACTCATCCACAGAGTCATACTACAATAGTCTGAATGATATAGTGTATTACTGATACTATTTGTCAGTCTCCCTTTATACAGTGCGTAAAACACCGTAAGTGCTGCCAGGAATAAAATACATTGTTGTCCAGTAGCTTGTTTTTGTTATAGAGCTTAACCTGCGCTAGCGGTTATGGTTTAAATTTTGCCCTATGTGCACCAGAGAATATAATGTTCTGAACTGTCTTTTCTGTTCATAATTGCCTAGTAATGTAAATATAAATTGTCTAAACAGCATTGATAAAGACATGTTGAAGCTTATAATAAATAATGCATTTATTGCAAATAATTTATCATCCTAAATGAATGGTGCTGAACGTAAGATTGTCAGTTACGTTTCTGAAAAGTGTATTTCTACTATGGAACTTCTTGTGTAAAGCTTACTCAAAAAAAAGTATTCTAAGAGGTTGTGATTGATTTAACGAAACCTTAAATACTGTGCAAATAATTACAGGACTGTATCCTTGTGAGGATGCCTAGCTAGACTTGAAAGAATAGCTGTCTTCACCACGGATACCTCTGATTAACATTTTGTCTAATAAGAAGCTATTGAAACTGGCTTCCAGGTGCTTTAATCTGCAGTATCATCATCTTCATGTTAACCCTTATTATTAACAGTTAATATGTTATATTCCCATCAAAGATGTTATAAATGGGCAATGTCCCATAAACTATATATAATTGATTAGAGTTCATATATGTGGTGAGTGAGAGTGTTGAAACAAAGTGCTGTAAGATACGTCAGTTTCAAGTTAACATGGGGTTATGCTGTTCACATTTCTTTGCAACATTCTGCAATGTTTCATTAATGATGGTTAGGAGGCTGTGTACCAAAGCATTCAGAGAAGGATACTGTCTTCCTCTTGTCAGGTCATATGCTTAGTTGAAGCCAAAGGTAACAGATTGATAGTGAAATTTTTTAAAGCTGAGAAATAAGTTTTATTTGTTCAAAGGCAACTGGGAAAAACAAACAAACAAAAATCCAAACAAAACCAAACAAACAAAAAAATCAAACCACCAACTAGAAATTGAAGCATAGACTAAATTTTACTTTTAGAAATAACTATATTGCTATCAATAAATAATGACTACAAATAGGTTAAGTAATGCCCAAAGAAGTTAGTCACTTGGGTATGACTGTCCATCTTTACTTACCATGACTTGTTCTCTATGTGCAGTTTAGTAATTTCCTTTAGTAATTGTAATAACATTTTGTGATTTGTAGTAACAGTTTATGATTTGAATTCTTAAATATGCTGCATTTGGGCACGCTTACATTACTAAAAGACAGTTAAACAAAAGGTATCATCATACTGTGAAGATAATAGTGCTGTGATCTCTTTAATAACCTCAAGATGTCAGCTCCTTTTTATGATGTTTTGTTTGAAAGGCAGAAGTTCAGGAGCACTGCAGTCTGCAACAGTTGTAGCCGTGTCATCTCACTTACATGTCCGTAGATTGCAACTTCAGTCATGAAAAACAGGAATAGGTACAAATGCAGATTTATTTTCATTGAGGGATTTCACATGCCTTTGTATTGCGTGGGGTGGAGGCCAACCTGATGCCTCAGCAAGGTCACATCTCTTGGATTTGCCCTGGAAGCACTATGAGCATAGATGCTATAACCACCGTGTAAGAGGATGGTTCAGTGACCTTTCTAGTGTGAACGTAGCTCTGTTCCTATCCAGCTGCACTGGGATAGAGTTGCCCTTAAAGTCAGTCTCTGTCCTTAAAGTCAGTTGAGCACAGGGATGGGCAATTTTACCCAAGCTGCACAAGCTTATGGTTTTATTGATTGTATTTGGCATCAAAATACAAGGAGTCAGTCGTTTGCACACCTGTTGGAGCCAAGGCTGCTGTTTTAATGGCACAGTGTCCCAGCTTTGCCACTTTCTTGGTATTACTCTTCCTGTTGACACTGTGCCTCTTCAGTTGTTGGAAGCACAACAGCCAGTTAGCTATCAAAGTAACAAAAGTCAAGGTGTGTGAATCTATGTTGGGTTTTTTTTATTGAAAGCCATCAAAGAAAATGTTAGCGATAAGTAAGTGTTTTACATTTTTATGTACTTCACATTCTTCAGAAGCATGCCTGCAAACCAGTTAACGTGGAATGTTAAAGAGCCAATGCAAAATTCATGTGTATTTTTAAAACTACACTTGGCAAAACCCTCCATGTAACTGTCACACGTTGCTCCCGTGTTTGCTGTTTTACCAAAGAAGATTACCATGACATTTGTGTCAAAATGGAATCTTCCCAAGGCTTTATCAGCTTGCTCCTTTTCCTGATTTATTCAGTGATGTTTTCTTTTCTGGTATCCTCTCAAATTTCTGAATTTTATAGTAGGTATTTTTTATGGTGGCATTGTAGTGGTGATACCATAAGTACTAGAAAGTAGCGCTGCTGAAAGAAATAGGAGTAGACAAGTGAAGGAAATTCTGTGCAAGTATCACAGAGAAAACTGGAATAAAATGACTGGTGAATAAGGACATGAATGAAACTAGGAGCTGATTGTGAATATGGGGAAAGCTTCTAACTTCATGTTTCAATCCTTAAATTAAAACATTGTTTTAGAAGTTGTTGATGCTTCTCAAATGTTTGCCAAGTCTTCTCCAAGCCATGTATTTCACATAAATCTTTTTATTGGAAGCAGCTGTCATTACAGATATTTAAACAGGATTCCTACACACTGTGTCTTGTTTTTCCTCTAAGCACTTGGTAAATGAGAGTTGATACCAGTCAAAAGAATCGTTAAATATGCAAATACTTTAGTAGCTGGAAAGCCTTGGAAGTTGATAAGGAAGTTGCAGCTAATGGATTTCACTAGTATGTGACAAAAGGCTGATTAGAGTGTGTGTGTGGGAAGCAGCATAGTGCATTAGCTGTTAACAGATCAACTCATTCATGTGGAAGATTTAAAGTGAATCATTAATTCTACCTGGTTATTTAGCTCACCATTCCCTTTTTCTTTAATCATTGGAAAGACAGAATTCTCTGATCTGATCCAAACGCTTTACAATTAACCAGAACTTTTAAATGACTGCCATGAAATATTTGCTTAATTGTTTTATTCCTTTTTCAAATTCACCTTTTATGGCTTTGTACGTAAGTTACATACAAATAACAGTCAGAGAATAACAGGGGCCCTCTCTTTTCCTGACACACACAAAATATTGTAAATTTGTCTAGTTAGAAGACTCTAAAATATGTAATGTTTCTGTGAAGAACTTCCTTTTCTACTTGGTTTTGCTCTTGAAATTTTCATCTGTACAATGCTAAAGGAGCCTTTTAAGTATGTAACCTGCTTCTATACAGCAGAACTAACCACACATCTTAATAGAATCATAGAATCAGGATACCAGGAGGACCCTATCCTGACTCACCCAGTTCACCTCTTTTCCATGCTGTGCAATTCACCTCAAAACTGAACATGATTCAACTTAAAAGTAAGGATTTTTGCTCAGACATAGTGTACAATCCTATCCTCTTTCCCAGACTTCAGTCAGCTAGGCTAAACAAGCCTGGCATTTCTAATCTTTAAAACATAAATACAAAAAACAAACCAAAAACCAAACCCCAAACCAAATCCCTTATCCCTTATTCTGAGGTGTTTTGTGCACTTCAGTTGTTCCAATTTTAATTCCTTCTTCAGCCCAGGTAAAAAGAATTGTGTACAGCAGCACAGTGTTTCTCACAGGGGCTTATCCAGGCCTTGTGCAACGTCACAAGTATCCCCTACCTTGAGGTATCTTAGGTGTCCTTAGATATCCTTTAGATACCTTAGGTATCTAAACACTCTGCATGTGGATGCCTTTAAAGCAGTGGAGTAGGAAGGACATCCTAGTGCCCTGCCAGCTCTGTTTAGACTGCTGTGACATGTTATGTAGGAACGATGCTTTCATCTCTTTCAGCCTACCTGAAATCTGAAGCCAGGCACTGGGGAACTCATAGGTGCCCATCAGTGCCATTCCCATGGAGTGGCATGGACATTTCCTACTTCCAGAGCCTCAGCATCTTTACAGTTAGTGTCCATTGCAGTGTATTCACTGCAAAGCATTTCTATTTGCCAAGTACACGGGTTACTGAGGGCAATGTGCATACTTTTCTGCTGTAACGTCGCATACTGCAATGACTAAGGCAGGATGAGGGTTCCAGAGAGAATCCAAAGCAAGGGAGTTCAGCTGGTCACTCTTGTTCGTTGTCCTTTATTACTGAACTGGATCCCATTCACATCTTTCCTAAAAGTGCATTGCCTTCCATGTCCTTGCTGTAGCAGGGCTGTCATCTACAACAGGACATAACATGATTAGCGTGGTTGGTGGTGTAGCCAGGCCTCTAAGGCAGCTGAATTTGGACTGGATGGGAGTAACCAGAAGCAGTGATGATACAGCCCTGAAGACAACATTTAAAAAGATAGGTATCAGAGTGGCCTGACCTGAAGGTGGAAATGAAAAGCTTAAATTAAACATCTCACACAAGAGGGCAGCCAGTGACCCTCCCTCTTGGTTCTGCCCTCTTTTCAGCCGTGTCTCACTTCCTTGTATGTGCTCAACAAACAGTGAGGCTGAAGCTGGCTGATGTGTCTGAAGAGCACAAAAACCCAGCCTGAGGAAACATGTTATTTGCAGGAGAACACTGGAAGAGTAAGGCCTCAAAGGACAGTCGCCTCCAAAGTGGACTCAATATATGCAGTACATGTGGCACTGGATTATAATTTGGTGTGACTGGTAGGAGGTGTGTTTCTTCTGAGTCACTGGCAGTTGTAGATGCAGGAACACCCATGGGGATACCTGGCAGGTTGGCCAGAAAGATGAGAACGGACCATTTGATTTGTGGAGGCAGTCTAGGCTGGGAAGTGGAATTGTCTTGTTTTGATGAAAGACAATTTGTTTGGTTGGGTTTTACTTTTTGTTTTAACCACAAACAGTTAAATATATCCTATCAATTAAGGCTAAGCCAATGTTTCTACCACAAATTCATAATGAAACCCACTAAATAATTTGCCAGGAGTTTTTTAAAACAGGCAATCTCTTGACAATAAAGGTTTGGGACTAAATTAGAAAGAATGTTGCAGATCAGGTTTGAAGTACTGTGTGGTGACAGTTGTTTGGAAAGATTTGCCTGGAATTCTCTTCCATTACAGACATATCTAGCAAAAATTTGCAGAAGGTATAATTTCTGCTCATCTGAATTGTCCTTCTGAAATCACTCAGATTATTTAAGTGAAAAGTGCCTTTCCCCAGGCAAGATTTTTCAGTGTCTTTTTTTGAATAGTGTGTCTATTCAGGCAGGCCTGGCTTATTAATAAACCTTTAACTGAAATGCTGCTATTCAGAATAGCATATAATGGTCACTTTACAATATCAAACTTCTGTTTAAAAAGCGTTCTAAAGTAAGCATAGACAGTATGCTGGCGTGAAAATTTGTGTTAGCTTTTTTATTAAATGGTATATTTTATCTTACATAAGAGATTCCAGTTGGATTATTTTTTATAGCTATAAATCAGCAGTTTGATGCTATGATGTTTTTACACCAGTTCTTACGGTACTGCCTCTGTTTGCCTGTGAAGAAGGGTTCATTTTTAGGCATGGAGATTATTATAAGAAGGAGGGCAGCCAAATATAATTGACATTTTAGCATGATGCTAATTTTGGTACAATGCAGATCATCTGGGTGTTTTGTTTTTTTTTTTTTAAATCTGTTTCATGACAGCAAATGGAGCACAGAACTCAGCTTGATCCAACTAAAACCTGAGCCAAATTGTATTTACTCATTCAGACAATATTTGCATTCATAAATGTATAGGAAGGTTTGACTAACATTATAGCAAGCTTTTTTTTTTCTCTGGTCCTTATTTCTCACTTCTCTGTCAAAATGGATGTGATGAACATACCCAAGTTCAAAGGAAGTCTGGAACACAGGCAATGTCTGGGAGTCCATGAGACACTTCCATTCGTGAGCCTAATGAGTTTGCATACTACAGTTGTTGAGGCAGTCCTGGTCAAGTTATGCATCCATTAGCTGAGGGTCCTTTAGCATTTGTGATTTCTTATGGTTAGCCACTGTATGTCCAGAGCCTGGGTTAAAAACTCTTTTTTTTTTTTTTTTTTCTTTTTCTGTGTGTTTGAAAAGTTCCTGCCTTCTCTTTTCTTCAGCCTCTATCTTCTGTGTCTTTCTCTGGGAATAGAAATAAGATTAAGGTAATGCAGGAGTTTGTGGATGTTGTTTAACAGATTCTGATAAAAAGCACTCCACTGAAGTTATTGTCATAACATACAGAATGGAAACCAAGTTCAGAAGTCTGTTCGAAGAAGTACCATAGGTGGGACAGGGAAGTCTAATACCATAGCAGTGCACGAAGCAGGGGCAGAGCTTAGCAAACACACTGCTCCAGACCTCTCTGCCCAAGTGTGGTGTAGCAGGTAGGACCTCTTAAGGACCCTCCCCACCAAAAAGCTAGGTCCACACTTCTCTGTAGAAAGTAAGGAAGGTGCTGGAGAGTGGCAGAAGAATATAATTCTCAACTATACAACTGAAACAGGATCAAAAATAGTGTGGTCGTAGGATCATGCAGGAGAGGAGTCATATTAGAAGCAGAAAAACTTGACTTTTTCTACAAGAAGGAGAGGTGGTTTTCTTCTTACGAACCAGATGCAGTTGAAGAAGTCACTTCCTCTGGACAAAAGGATGGTTAATGCAGATTTCATTTAGTTATTTATTTATTTAGACATTTTGGGCTGACGTGGATTTCTGTTTTGTTTAAAATGGCATCAGGGTGAGATGGTTATCTGAAACGCCTGCCTTTCGGTGGTCCAGGTGACAGTGACATGAGCCTGAATGGGTGGGGTGACATTGACAAGGTGAAGAACCATACCCTAATATCCTGATATAGAAGAATGTTTCTTTGAATAAAATAACTTTACTTTTCCTAGGTAAATTGGTTTAGCACAATACCTGTAGTTCAGTTTCTAACTATGTGACAAATCAAACCAAGTAAACAAAAAAACCCACACCCAAACCAGAGCGATCCTTATATATACCACGTGCTTAAGAATCCAGAACAGCTTGGAGATTTGAAGTAATATTTACAAAAGCTGGCAAGACTATTGCTGTTTGAATGGCTGCCTTTTTCAGCAGTTATATTGTTGAACAATTTTTTTTTTCCTGGCTTAGAAACTGATTATGCATCCACTGAGCATAAAACTTTAAAGTCGTGGGAGAAGTCTAATCAAAGTTTCTATAAAAATGCACAAGAGCCTGTGCCAAAGTGTCATGGTTTTGTGAAGCTATGCAGAGGGTCTGCTATGCACGCGGACTGCTTGGTTAGATTCAGTCTTCTGTGACCTAGGCAGATTTTAAAGTTTAAAAATCTTCACTTTCACTTGAAAAAGCTTCCTCGAATACACAGTAAGTAATGCTTTTAGCTCCTCAGCATGTAGAAAAAAAAAATAAATCCAAATACAGTTTGAAAAACTATGAACCTTTTAAAATTTCAGAAGCTCCTTACAAGAATTAAAACAACAAGGAGATCATGAGTGGTATGATGGAGTTTTCTGCTCCACTTTCCACAAGGAATCATGCGGAGAGCCCCATGTCCCTTGGGGATGGAGTAGCCGTGCTGTCTGACTTCACGTACTCCTGTGGGTGATCTGAATCTTCCCCTCCAAGCCCTTACTTCTCCCTTGTGCCTCCATGGGAAATTTAGGCTCCCTAATTCTCGGTGCTTTCACTTGCACCCTTCTTGCAGACCAAAAGTATCAATGATGACGTCATCTTCAGGTCCCCTCCAACCATCTTCTCTGCCCACGTTGTTAAAATCGGAGGTGATGAGGATGAGATGCTGTAATTTATTAGATGGCCAAACTGAGTCTTACTTGATGTTGCTAGTTAAGGTATTGTGCAGGAAATGGCCCGATCCTCTACATTCTGCCCAAGGTTCTCTACCTAGAGTATATTCAGAAAAGAACATATTAAAGCAAAGGGTGGAGTATGTTTAAAAAAAGAGTAGATTTGGTCTGGTTTCACTCTTAAATTCCAAGCAACACTCAAAAGTCCCATGATTTCCTAGTGTCAGAAGTTAATTAGATTTCTTGCTAGATCCCAGATCTGATGCCACCTGTGCATCAGACAGCCCTGCTGGTGTGTGCAGCATTTTCCCAAGCATTGCACATACAAAAGGCATTTACAAAAACAGCATATATACATGTAAACCACTGCAAAAGTGGTATAATTGGTGTTTTCTCATCAGATTATTTTCTGTAGATAAGGGTTGCCGTTGGGCATTTCTGAATAAAGTAAAATATTTCAGGATGTGAAATTTCTGAGTTTTTTGTTCTTTGAATTTCTGAAGAATCTGGTTTTATGCCAAACCCACTTTTATGGCCATATGTTGATTTGTCTAGGCAGAGTTATAGGAAGTGACTAGAGTGTATGATCACCTTGTCTATCGTGCCTGCAGGTAGCTTTGAAAGGAAAATAAGTGTCAAAAGTATAATGCAGTCTGAGTGTAATTTCTGAGAATGATGTATGTGAGAGTGTTTTAGAAAATCAGCATCATTTAGGTGGAGCTGAAAAGACTCTGAATTCTGTAATTGTTTTGAGGATCTTTTAAGTGGAGTGCAAAATATTATGTGGATCTGTGAAGTCCTCAGTGATAGGGCATGTACCCTCTTCATGAAGCAGACAGTTGTCTGAGAAAGCTCTGACAATGCTATTTCAGTCTTCTTACTATGTATTTCTTAATGCATATTCTGTTGCTCTTAAAGATATTTTAAATTACATCAAATGAAACTTTTCAATGACCTAGCATAAAACAAGTCCAATCAGGATGTAAAAAATAGTTAATATTTTCTTAAGCCTTCTGAAGTAGGTTGCAAAAACCCCACCGACTGTGTTGGGTTCACTTGTTCTACCTGCATCTTTAAAATATACTTATAACATCTAGCGTTGTAATTAAGAGATCACCTACATGAAGACTAAACCTGTCACTGTCTCAGTGAAAGAATAGTTACATACTCTTCTTTAACATCATTCAAATAAAACATGTGAATGTCTTCACTTTATTATTTATTTATTTATTTGAAATAACTACCAATTTTTGTTCCTTGATATTTATACAAATGGTGAGGTTAGTTGAGCTAACTGCTTAGTTAGGAATATTCATTCCCTATCTTTTTAGACTATCATCCTACAGATGCTTATATGATTTACTTTGCATATATGTGTAGCAGGGTTTCAACTAAATGAATATTGATGGAACTATTACCTTAGGTTATAAAATAATCAAGCAGAGATTGTTTTAGTTTTGTTACTGTGGAATGCCAAATGCTTTATTGTGACTTAACAACTAAACATGTGTGCACATACTTCCAAGTTTGTGCCCAGACTTCCAAGTTTTTATGCATAAAATAAAATGTATATTAATGTGTGATATCTATGTATGAAATTTGTAGATACTAAGAAAAAGCGCAATATTAACAGTATATTTTTATTTTGTAGCTTGGATCATCCTCCTCTGTGCCTTTTACATCTATATTCTCGCAGCTGTTTATGACTGTTGTAGTCCCACTTATTATTGGACAGGTATGTCTTTTAAATATACATTCTTATTTAAAAAAATAAGATAAAGAGAGCTATCTTAAAGACAGACTGGCAACCCGGTAAGCTGCCACATAGGAACAGCCTCGGGATAGTGAAGTCTAATATCAGAGAGAAGATGCTGCAGTGCTCCCTGGAGCCACATTGATCTTTGTTGAGATTGAGCATCTGTCCCTCACTACCACAAACATACGCTGCTGCATAGCGAGGAGGGAGTTTGTGAACATAAAGTGGGAAAAATGGCAGCCCAGACTGTGAGAAATTCCAGCCCCATACAAATGAGCTTTGAGAATACTATATAGTCCTTTTGTCACATGCCCTTTGCCTGGATGATGAAGGAAGTTCTCTCTGTGTAGTATCTACTACTAATTACAGGAATAAAAAATTCTCTGCATTAAAAAACATGTAAGGGCTAAGCAGTCAGAAGTTAAGAAATAATAAAATTAAGGCTGCTTGAGCCATTTTGTGTATGCTTTACAATAAGGGTTTTAATTGCAAAATTATAAACTTTCCTGTATCATTTGTTACACTGGATGGAGGGTACTCATGGAATGAGCAGGTGTTCAGTATTTCATTTTATACTCGTTGTTCATATTGAAACACAAGGCCTTATTTTTCATGGCATATGATTGAAATTTTTCACTGAATGTAAAGATACTAATTGCAATATAAGATTATCTGTGACACTTTTCTCTAGTATCTGGTTTTTTCACAAATATTAATTATTTTTTCTCCCACATCATGGTGGGAAATTGCTATATTAAGACCAAAAGTTATCTGAAGTGTCCACTGTTCTTGGACACCGTTACCAAAACACCCGAAGCCTAATTCTTACCTATGTGTAAGTAGTTGTTGTTCTCAGGCATTCAAAATGCTTGAAGGGAATATCAGTGGGATTTGCAGTTGATTCCCAAAGGATTTTCCATGGCTGATTCTAGCATCCAGTTTAACTCTGGGTTCAGCTGGAACTTGCTGAATTTTGTCAGCCTAAAGCAGACTTTGAAATGAAAAGGTGGCTAAAATGTAGGCAAATAGAGTGGAGTCTATAAAGGAGCACCGTGGACAAGGTTGAGAGGATCTGTCATTGCTTGTGCTATGAAGAGCAGTCAATCAGTCTTGTATCAAAGTATAATTGCACATTTCAAAATCAGCATGTGCTGTAACTTACTGAAGTCCTAGTGAAGTTTGTTTCTTACATGGTCAAAAAAACCCTATTAAAGTCTAATAAGAAGATGAGCGTGGTAAGCTTGACAGCAGCCACTAGCATCAGTACCTGTGTAACCTGGATGTAACCATACCATGTGGAAAATGGACATAACCTCTGTGTCCCTGAAAACTATCGAATTGCTGACATGCTTTGAGTTAAATGATTAGGAAGTTCCTTATTAATTAGGACCACAAAACGTTGCTGATAAATCTACTTATGTATCACATTCTTATCTCATGAAAATGAAATTGTCTCCACCAAAAGTGGACAAGTCCTGAAAGGTCCAGAAACTGGAAGCTCTTAGTTGGAAGCCTTAGTTGGAAATTTCTAGGCAACAAATAGCATGGCAGCAGATCTAGCAATAAAATAACCCATAGTGATGAAGTATCAGCAATCTGTACTGCAATGTTGTAAGTCTGGATTTGATGGTAGATTGCTAGACAAAGTGACCGCAAAATTTCAACAAGGACTTTGACCTTAGGTGTAGGATGGCATGTTACTTTGGAAAGACGTTACAAGAAATTGCTGCGTGAGCTAACTGGTGGAGTTGGGTGGGGTTTTTTGGCTGCCCCAAATAGTGAGGCTAAGTAACATGAATTGAGCAGTAAACATACAAAATAAGTGCTCTGAATGATCAGAAATTCAAAATCAGAATTGGGATGAGACTTAACTGAGAACAGATGTGATTTTGGAGCTTGGGTAAAGACTGAAAGAAAAAAAAATAAGAATCTTAAAGTTTGTGTAACTCAATCACATTTATTTAAGAGTTTGGGTTTTATAAATACACTTCAACAAGAAATAGGATGATTCTCCTTTTGAAAGCGTTTGAAGCAGTTTCTGGAAGTGAATGATCAACAGAAATAGCTCAAATTCCTCTAGGCACAAATAATTTTTTTTCTGAAATTATTGCACTTGATTGTATCTTTTCAGAGGATGTGGAAGAGAGAAAATGCTAAGGGATAGCTACAGATGAAAACCATCAAGGGTAGTTGACATTGATTGTCTTGATTAATAGAACTGTGCAAAGGTAAACCAAACTGCCCAGATGGGTAAAGAAGCCATTTTTGAAAGTGGATATCCAAAAATATCCCAAAATCAGGGAAAACAACAAGAAAGAAAAGGACTGACACCAAAAGATACAGGGATAGGTCTGCTCCCATCTAGATGGGGAGTTTACTGAGCTGTTGCACAACACGCAGCAGAGCAAGGGAATATTGCTTTGTGAATCGCAAGTTGCTCACTCTGGGATTCCAGATGCATTAAGAGATAACGGCCCACAATTCATGAATGACAGTTTCAGCAATTACTTCTAATTTATCATTTCATGGCCACGTCAATTCCTTACCATGCAGAGTCATACCGTTCAGCGGAAAAGTCAGAGGAAGAATGCCTGGTAAGGTTACCTGATAGCAAAGAGCTTGATTGGGGGGAAAAAAAATGAGCTTGGAACCTGCCTGCTTGGAGGGTTGCTTCTCTTCAGCCTTCCTAACTCAGCTGTGATCAACAGAGGCTTAATGCTTGATCCACATCAGTGTAAAACAGAGAAAGCTGCTTAAAGGAAGCATTCTCCAAGGGCTTTGTTTTCCTTTAAAAAAAAATCTCGCCTCTGGGAAAACCTGTGTTGCCTAAACGCTCATTTCCCGAGCAGGCTGCAGAGCTGGCTGTTTGAGCAGCCCCTGGGATACAAGCAAAGCAGATGAGAAGGTGCTTTTAAATTTGTTTTGTTTGGGTTTTTTGTTTGCTTTATGGCGAAATGCATCGAGAGTTTGGGTTGCTTGGCTGACTTATCAGAATTTTTAATGATGGCTGGGAGAAAGAAGTCACACTAGTGTAATTGATGCTTATTTTCTACTGTTTCTTGAACAATTTTTCAGTGTGGCAAGACTGGCATTGGCAGGAGTCAAACACCCTTTTCTAGGCACTGAGAATGAAATGTGTAAGGGGCTGCAGGTACAGGCTCTGCTCAGGTTGTGGCTGCCATTTGGTAGGTAAAGAAAGAACTGTTAAAGGAGGAGGAAGATGATGCGTTATCAGAAAGGCACTGATTCTTACAGATAGCAGTTCCTGATAGATATTCTTCAAGAAGAAGAATTGCTGTGTTCCTTGTCAGAGATATCCAGGTTGTCCAAACCTAAAAACGCATGGTGGCTTCCATCCTCTATGTCTACAGATGTTTTTTGCTAATTGATGGTATGACATTACTCAAATCAGTATTGATGGTATACTATTGCATTTGTATTTATAGAGTAAAGAATAAGACCTCTCTGACAAGAGGTCTTGAAAAGAGGCATAATCTAATATTCTATAAGCCTTGAAGATCTGTAGCTCATAAGAGCTTGTTATTTGTGCACCACTCTTGCATACCTCTTAGGGGAATTTGAGAATACTTGTTAGATGAAAACATGGTAATAGATATTTCGTGGCAAAGATTTTTGAATTTGTTCTGGCAGCTTGATGTTCTGATTCTTTTTTTTCCTGGATAGTAGAGTTCTGGTGAAGATTGCTGCTCCTGAGCTCTTGTGATTTTGCTAAAGTAATTGTTTCCTTTTCTATAGAGGTTGGTAATACTTTTAGCCAGCAAAAATAGAAGGTTTGGAGAAATGTCTCAGCAGTTTCTTTAAGACCAGTTGTGAGATTTGGCTGAAGACTGTTGTTTCTTTGCTTACTTTTTTCTTCTGAAGTGACAGATAACGGGAACAGTGAAAACCACTGCAATATTTCCTTTCCTCTTTTTGCAGACTTTCTCCATTCTCTACACCTAAGTGCTTATGACAGACTTTTATTTTATGTTTTATATTAAAGAGCGATTTATGATTAAATGTTAATGAAATAGAATTTTCACTGTGCTTTCATTATATTCTACTAGTTTGAACATTTTTCAAAGCAGCACACCAAAACCCGCTGTTTTCTATGAATAAATAATAAAAAGCTTGTCTGTACATTATCATTCATGCATTCTCTAGTTGCCCCATTGGTAATTTGTCTGCCAGCGTAAAGTGGGCACTTCACATTAAACAGACCTTAACTAAAGCTAAAATTAATGTTATGATTCTAAGTAGTTCTTCTTCCCAAATCTATAAAATGAAGCCAGTTGCACAGAAATCCTCGCTGAATCTAGTCACACAAAAAAATCCTGATGTCCTACAAGTAAAGGATTTTAAGTGCCTTCTGCATCGTTGCCCAAAATGTTCCGGAGGAGCCCTATCAGCATTTGGGAGGTGTGCTTATAAACGCAACTCTAAAAGGGTGCTATGTTGCAATACAAGTTGTCAGTGAAATTGAAACTAAAAAGCTTAGCAATGTATTTATTTTTAAAGAATAAAAAATTGAAAGGGGAGGGTAGGTGGCAGCTGCTAGGGAATAGAAGGTACTATTCACCCAAACCTAGTATTTGTTTATCGTGGGTGGGTGGGGAAAACAATAGTTAAAGGAACTCTTTTAAGAAAAGGCAATGTCAAATCCTTTCGTTCTTGTATCTTAAATCCACATGGAAGTAGCCCTACTTTCTCTTCAAAGTCCAAGGGAGCTGCAGGGAGGAGGAGTGGTACCCTGGGAGACGAGTGCTTCTGGAAGCTTGTTGCAGAAAAATGAGATAGCAGAAAACCAGCCTTCAGACCACAGTTTTCTGAGGCTTGACTCAAACAGGGAAGAGAACCTAGTCTCCACAGAAATACAAAATAGGAAGAAAATGTTCAGCTGCTACAGGCTCCTGTTGCAGGTTTGCCATGTTGCACCTGTTTGTAAGGTTTTAAAGCAACAGTTGTAAATTACCCCAAAATGTGAAAGTTAATTTTGAAAGTGGCCTTGGGTGGGTTTTGCAAAACTTGCTTTGAAGGTATATATGTGTCGGGAGCTTTCTCTTGGGAGTAAATTGAGTGACATAATGGAGTAAGATAGCTTTCAGGGGAGTTTGGTAAGATGAGGAAATAAAACAAGCTGCTTGTAAGATTGCAAAAATGGGGATTTTTCCATCCCACCTTCAGAAAAGAAATATTAGATTGCGCGCTCTGTAAAATAAGAATATATTTGACGTTTGTTGATGTCCTAGAAGGTTTAGAAAGCTGGGTGAACCATAAAGTTTGATATTTTATAGCAGTATATAGGAGCAGGAGAATGCGTGCCTTCACACAGGTACGGTCCCTATAAAATTATCAGGACAGAGTTTGGCTAAAGCGATACAAGCTGTGCTTTGGGAAAGCGTCTGCACATTGGAACTGCCATGCAGACCTTGTTATGTGGAGGGTGGCTACGCTATAGAAATCTGTGAAGGATGTTCCTTCTTATTTATGTCATTTCTACAACCTGTATAATCTCCCTTCCATTCCAGTGTCTGATTCTTTCTACGGGTTTTCACAGTCGTCGTCACCCTAGTTCACTTCTTTTCCAATTTTTCCCCCTTTCATGTCTTCCGTGCTTCACTGAAATAGTTCCCAATATTCCATACAGTCTTCTTTCTTGATTTGCCATCACTATATAAGAAGAGATACCGAGAAGTTAGTGAACTGTTGCAAATATCTAGCTTCACTCAAGGCTTTTTCAGAAGAGAATTTTGCATTGCAGAGTTCATTGCAAAGGTCTGTTGCTCTTAGTAATAATATTAGTTAAGAATGAGTTAGGGAATCTTACCTTTAAAAGACAAAGCAAATAAGGTAACTGCTGCATTTAGGTATAGTGATAATCCAGCATAGTTTCAGCTTGTTTGCTTCTGTGTTTCAACACAGGAGAGTGTCTGGTGTTTCTTTGTTGAAGTGGTAAAGCCCCAGGTGGGTTTCCCAGGCATTTAGAAGTACATACCAATAGAATAATAAGCAAGAGGAGCAGAAGTGCAGTAAAAACACTGTACATTCTGTTAAAGATTGAATCAGTCCAAAAGACTTGATAGAATATGGAAAAATCTATTTTGTGTAAGGAGTAAATACCAAGAGAAACTCTTGTGTGTATAATGGAAACAGAAAAAGTGACTTCATAACTGGGCTTTTTGCATGTCATGGGTTTAAAAAAAATTAAGTTGAAGTTCTAGATAATTTTTAAAAGATGTACTGTATTACAAATGTCAGAAATTATTCCATTCCATGTACATGGGGGGAGCTCCTTGCCTTATTTAGTTCAATTAATAATGAGCATTAATGAATTACATTGTTTATTGCATTTTTTATCTTGTATGTCCAGGACTTGAGCAGGCAGGTGGAAACGTTCTAGCTATATCTTACTGGCAGATTTCTCTGGGTATACAGTGTGACTTCTGGAGGTACAATTAGATATATGAATTGTTTTTCTACAGTATATCTTCTGGTATTTTCATGCATGATCTTATAGTAGATGAGTATTATTTACCTGCTTTCCTGGAATAGCAGATTGCATTTCTTTGTACAGGGAATGTTAAGTTAATTAAGCAGGGGAGCAGTTAGCCTATTGCTTGGGGAGGCTGGTGTTGAGACAAGGAGGTTATGGCAGGATACAAAGCAGTCTGGAGGAAAAATACTGTGGATGCAACCATTCTGCTAAAAGAACTGAATTGAAATGGGGAGACAACTGTTAATTCATCTATACTTACATTCCTTTGTTGTTAAAAATTAAATCCTGGGCAAGAGGAAAGTTTGAACCTAGAAATGTTTTTGAAGCAAATTTGAGCTGATGCCTTTCCAAAAACCTTTGGAGATTGCCCGGACGTAGTCACCAGGAGGTAGTTACCTGATGGACACATTTATGTTCTTTTATCATTTAACTTTTCTGTGAGTTATCAGCAGCTTTCATCGTGCAGGCTATTTATAAAGTATCACCTACTACAAAGTTTTGCTTTTCTTCCTCTCTTCTTTCCACTAAACCACAGTTTGAGGAAAGGATTTGCCACGCACTGTTCTTTCATGTGCAACCTCTGAGTCAGCCATCACGACTTCCTTGTTCTTTGACACTGGCATTTAAATCTGCACAAAAATCTTTGCAGTTTATTGTGCTTCATGTGATCACTACTATAGGACCAGAGGCCCCTAAGCCCTCTTTGCAGAAGTAATTCTGCAGGAGTCTCAGGAGGAATATGGGTTGCAAGGCTGGACCTTAAAAAATTGTGCATACATTCTCTGCACTATGGGAGCACCTTGCAGTATTTTCCCCTCTAACATATGTTTTTAAATGCTTTTTTTTTTGTCACATAATGATTATTCTTCCAACATCTTTGCCTCCACCCCACCCTAAGATGTTTTTAACTGTTTTTTTTTTTTTTTTTTTTTTAATATGAGGCATTCCCTTTCACTAGAAACAGTAGAATTACTGCATCTGAAGAGTACTCTCTTTTTTGCTCTTCTCCATCAGTTTGCCAGTCTGATGCATCTGTTTTGGAAGTCAGTCATTCACATTTCTACCCCAGGCTGTAAGTTTGTCTTTTCACAGGAGTATCAGGTCAGATGTTTTTTCAACTGCTTGTTTCTCTGGTGCTTGTCTCTCGGTTGCCCCCATTGTACTGGTATATACTTCCAATTACTGGACTTTGTCATCTCAACAGAGAGGTGGCACACTGGTACAGTGCCTGAGTCTGGCCAGAACATGCAAAAAATGATTGTATTTGCTGTTGCTGTGTTTGCAGACAAATGAAACTTAATATCTCTGTGCAGATTCCGAATTACTTATGAGAGTCTTTATTGAATCATTTCAATCTGCGTTGCTCGTGGCTTTTCAACCTCTATTACACTTTCTGTCAGAGAGTGCTGGCACCACAGAACAGCGAGGTTCACTGCCTGGCTGGCTCTGTGTTGTCTTGATTGTATTTGTGGGATTTATGATTATTTCACTGCAAATCTTTTTTTTTTTTTTTTTTTTTTTTTTTTTTTTAAGTTCTGGGTTAACCCTGAAAAGTTACAGAATTGGGTTAAGAATTAAAAGGCTTTCAGAGCATCCTTGTCCTGAAACAACTCTGCAGGGCATGAATAAGTAACAAATGGATTGTTTTTCAGTCAAAATGAATCAGCTGACATGAGCTTCCCTGTGAAAAATCTAGTTGAGTTTTTACAGATACTTGTAGGGTTATATTTCTCCCTTCTTCAGTTATACAAGAATTTCGATTGCCTTGAATCAACGATTGTAGGCTGAATTGACCTCTGAAATTACAGATCTTCTTGAACCTTGTGAGAAGATCCAAATATATGGGATTCTGCGTTAGGATGTATTCTGTCTGTGTTTTTACAGTATACATTTAACATGACACTGGGCTGATTAGATGATTTTCTGAAGCCACAATTTAGTTCTTCAGGGTCCGACTATGTCATTTTCTTTAAAATACAATGTGCAGTAAGAAGCCATACTGGTATTTATGCTTGTTGATTCACAATAATGCCAGACGAGACAGAGTGGGATATTCAAAGAAGACATCACCTGATTGAAGATTTTGGGGAAATGCTGCTTGCAGTTTCATTTTTAAAATGTTTTTTCTTTCTCTTATATGCCAATCCATGTAAAATTGTTATTATTGTCATAATGTTATAATTGTACTTTGTACCGGCACGAGCTTATAGTTTGTGTAATACATACCTCCAGTATAAGTTGTACTGTGGCATAATTAACCATCACTTCATTTTCGACATCTCATTACTTTCAGTATAAGTCCTCTGGAAGGACCATAAATAAAAAGGCAGTCTTAAGTAGCTTTTCTTTTTTCCTAATGTGACCTTGATTTATAGGATACTATGATTTTTTTGATCTTCCTTAGAAAACACTCACTTTAGAGGTGAAGAACTTTACTTTTTGCTTCTGATAATTACAGAGTCCCAAATCTGCTCAAATTAGACTAACCTGGTCTTCCCATTTAATGTCTTTCACACTGTCCACTAAATGTCTTCACTCAGCTTTTCTTTCATCAATGTAGTGGTTTATTCCTACCCGATAGCATACAAGGATGTGGCTGAAGGAGCTCCATTGCATGCTTTTTCAGGAGTTTGGCTGCATATTCTGAGTTACGTTCTCTCTTTAACATCTGGCAAGTGTGAAATTTTAAAGCCGAGTGCTTTCACTGGGGTGTTGAGCATTCCCTTACACGGTGTCTTGTAAATCTGTTATTTTTCATCAGTGGGAATCACAGAAGTGCTGGGAGGTGAGTGCTGGGCTTCAGCCTGCTTATCTCTGCGTGAACCCCACGCACCGCATTTTTATTATGTGCCCTGCCATGTGGCCAATGAAGTCTGTTTGTGGTGGTCACTGGTATAGATGGCTTCCAGGTCTTCCCTGTTGAGAGCCTTGCAAACAAGCTGGGAAGGCAGTGAGGAAAGCTGACAGCTGTGAGGTCAATCCTACAGCCTTTGGCAGTTAGTGTGTGAAAAGGTCCTGCGGTAGCATTGGTGATGATGCATTGATATTAATCTTGAATACCTCTAAAATGTTCTGTATCATTTGACCCATAGTGGTGGTGTTTATTAATGGCACCGCTATGGGAAGGTAGCGAGGCACCTTTGGAGCCCTCTGGTAGAAGTGTCTCAGGATCTGAAAAAGCATGGTAACAGAGAACATTGGGAGGTCTCGGGAGAAATTAGGCAAGATAATGTGATTGCTGAAAAATTAACACAAGTTGCAGCTGTGTGATAAAAGCTTTAAAAAGTTTTTTTCAAAGTGTATAAAGTAAAGAGAAAAACTAAAAGCAACTCCTCAAGCAGGGCTGAAATAGATGCATTGTATCTGCGGAGGCTTAGTCCTGTAGTAAGTGGCATAATTTGAAAGTTGAAGTTACTTTAAAATTTGTAGTTGTTTCTAAAAAATTCTTGAAAAACAACTTCATATTCTGTTTCCTGAAAGTGCAAAAGTTCCACTAAGTACAGTAGGTTTCCTTGTTTTCATGTGTTAATTCTGGTATTCTAAAAGCGTGCAAATGGCATTTGTCTTTGGATTTACAAAAACTCTAGATATTCAGAGTTTGAATTATTTAAACTCCCACAACACATGCACTTTTGCTTTTCAAGCTTGAGTTATAATTTAATTAAAAACTTCTGGTGCATCGCTAGGTATTTAAATATTAAAATGTTCCATGGATCACTTTCGATTATCTACCGTCATGAAATTCCTGAAGATGTCAGATTTTTAAGATTCCCAAAGTTGCACTTGGAATTGTCTGTTGATGCAAAGGGGACTGTGATAATTACATACATCCATTAGTATCAGCAGAGGAGATAAACTTTGGGGAGGCTTAATGGGCATGTCTCAGTGACAGCTAGCAAAGAACATTTGGCATGATTAAGGATGGATTTGAATGTACTTGAAAATATACTCTCATTATGGACGCCCAGTGGAAGTTGCACTACAAATGTTAAATTCCCCAGAAGAAGAGTTGTGTGGCAGGGAAGCTTTGAAATCCACTGTGGCCGTCATCCAAATTACTCTCTTCTCTTTGTGTCTTTCCGCTGTCAGATTCACTTTGTGATGCCCAACTTGGCTCCCTGCATCTTTGAAAAGAGGCAACCTGTTGGTTTTCTGTGTTTCAGATTGTCCGAAGATACATCAAGGACTGGCTTGAAAGGAAGAAGCCTCCATTTGGCACTATCAGCAGCTGCGTGCTCCTGATGATCATCTACACCACATTCTGTGATACTTTCGCCAATCCAAATATTGACCTTGATAAATTTAGCTTGATAATAATAGTGTTCATAAGTAAGTTCAGCCTTAAAGCATCTCTTTTATCTGTGTTATGGTTGTGTAATGAGCTATATGTACTGAAAGGGTGGGACTGTGGGGATACTGGTGTGGGGCTTGTACTTTTAATGCATCTAGTAAACCAGGTTACCAGCCTTCTTGGGGTTGGATGCTTTTAGGGGATTGAGTAAGCATTTAGAGAGGGATGAACCCTACTATTTAGGGTGCCTGAGGTTGCTCAGTGGTCCTCCCTTTCTAAAGGGGCACAATGTTCCTTTCCAAGTGTTTACGACCATTCTGGTTTGGCTTCTTTGTTATTAAGCAACCGTAAATGCACAGATGTTGCGTTCCAAACAGAAAGGAAAGATTTGGGTTTGAGCTGTTACTCCAAAAGCACTCTTAGAACTTTTAAATAGTTCTTCCTTACCATATTATAAACCTAGAAGCTAGTTGGGAGTTCAACTGTGTTGATATATTTCTGTGGATGAGCATGTTTCTTGCAGAGTTTGTTTTAGAAGCACTCTAGTCGTTCAGCCTTAAATAACATACACATGAGAATAGACTGTTGGTATCCTTGCCATCAGTTAAAAATACACTTGCAGATCACTACCTCCCAGGGAAAGGCGATGGTATACAGCCACTGTCTCCTCTCCCAGTAGGGAATTCCTGTCTTGCTTCAGACTGTCCAGAGACAGGAGTTTCAATTTGCTTGGGAGAGAGATAACTAGAGAATAAATCACATCTCATACACTCTGAAACTGTAAGATTTCAAGAAGTCAGTGCATCACCTACCTTGAAGTGTGTGTATGTACACGTTTCTGTCTAATGAAAATAATGTCTCTTCTATAAATCCAACCTCTGCTAAAGTCAGTAGGAGATTTGCCCCTGCCCTTTGTGAGTCAGTTCTTATTCTGTCCTAATTGTGGCAGGTTTTTTTGATTATGAAACACTATATGTGTTTAAAATACTACATGGAATTAAAAATGGTACTGTGTAAATACTTTATTCTGAAAGCAAAGAAGAAGGAAGCCATGCTAAGAGGTTTGGGGTTTTTTTCCAAATGGAAGAAATACTTGTTTGCGTAGGCACCTGAGAAGGACCACATCCCAGATGCACTTAAATGAGTGCAGAGTTGTCAGCAAAAAAGAGAGATACACAGATTTTTCAACTCTGCTTTAACATGTGCACAAATTCAGAATGAAGTAATTTTATGTTACTGTGCTGACTGCTATTAAAAAAAAAAAAGGTGTTTTTTTTTAGTTAAAGTTTTGGTCTTCCTTGAAGAAGAAGTGGTGTAGAGTGGTTCCTTCCATTGCCTTTTTTTGTCTTTTATTTCTCTGCAAGGCAGCTCTGCATCTGTGCCATGTGTAATTATAGATACCACTTGCAGTGCAATATACTGAAAATCATTGTATATACATTTTCATTGCCAGTGTGCATAACTAGAGTTTCTTAGTAAGAATATTAACATGAGCATTGAAACTGCTTGGAACATATTAGACATTTGTTTCTTTTTTCTAAAATATTTACAAAACCAAAGTGCAAGGAAGTTGTGGAGATGGATACACACATTGTATTCTAGCAAAAGTTTCTGTGCTGCTGTTGGATGTGTTGGCTCAGGGTGTGTGTTATTTTATACCAGGATGTGAAATTAGAATGAGTTTGAGATGAAACTGCATTTATTATTCTGCCGATTAATGTTTTTAAGGTTTTTTTTTTGTTAATATTCTAGCTACAGCAAAATATGCACCAGGGGTAATTGGTAGCAACACGTGCTTATTGCTTTATGGAATTAGACATATTAAGGGGCTTATTTTCTGTGCATATCAAATTAATGTACTTAGTTGCAGAAAAGTTGTAATTCAGGTACAATGGATTGCTTTCTTAGTTCATGAAGGAAGAATTAAGTGCATGCTGAGGTGACATTTATACATCCTAGCTAATGTATGTAGGAGAATGGAAAATGTCACTGGTAATAGCTAATATCCCCGCCACGTTGTCCAGTTGTGAACTGGGGTCAAAATCAGATGTATTGTCTTGGCTTGCACTACCCTGTGGGACACATCAGCTTTACTGCATTCACAAATATTGCAAGGAAAAAGGAGAGTACCCACTCAGACTTGCAGATTCTTTGCAAGTACCAGCCCTTCCCCGCATAACCTACAAACTCCCAGGAAAGGTGTGTGCAGGTCACAGGGTTCCTCCTCCAGCTCCGTGGGGAGTTCCTGCTCTCCAGCACCACACGTGCTCTCTGCAGCCCCAGCAGCTACTCACAGCACGGCGGGGGAGCCTCCTGCTTCTCCTCACATCTCTGCAGGCTGAGGGTGGGCTCTGTGCACCCCACAACCCCTGAGGGTGTCAGGAGAGCTGGCAGAGAGGAGACCTCCCCTCGGGATGCTCAAAAACCCTCCGCACTTACAAAGCCAACTCAGCTTGAGCAAAAGCTGCTTTGTCTGATGTGGATTGCCCAGGTCAGGAATTAGCCTTTGTCTCAGAGACAATTAAAATCTCTCTTATTAGTGATCATTCATCGGGAGAGTAATATACCCAGTATGTGAGGATATGTGAGGATACTTATTGTGATCATGCTTAGACATTGTACTCTCTGCTGTTAAATAGAAAGGGGCTAAATTTAAATACTTGGCAACCAGAGCATGTCTGAAAGATTTTGTGTTGTCGATCTCATAAGCAAAACCAGTGCAAGCAGATGCGAAGCCTGCAGTAGGGAAGTGTCCTGCCATTCATCGTGTCAAGAATTACTTGATTCAGAAGTCTTTAAAGGTTGCCTGTCATTGGATTTCTCTGGGTAGACTTGGTCCAGCCTAGCTTCTGATCTGTTTTATGGGGCCAAAAGGCACGTACACAAATTGCAGAAATTTAAGTGATCTTTACTTCTGTGGTCAAAGTCTAATTTTAACTTGTTTCTCTTTCAGTATTTTCTGTTCAGATGAGCTTCATGTTTTTGACATTCCTCTTCTCTACAAGGTAACTGAATGTGCTGAATATTTGTTTTGTGTGGTATCTTTGGTTTGGGTGATACAGTTTATGCTAATGTGTAAGGGCAGGTTTCTAAATAGGGGTGACCTCATTTTGATATTTCATATTGTCCTTACTGCATTTTCTCTGTTAGAGTTTCATAGGCGAAGAGAGCAGGACCTGAATTCTGTCCTTTCTTGTGTGTTAATTACAGAGTTGTTAAATCTCAATCAATCACTGCTATACCTCATCCACTGAAAAAAATGGATTTGCACAGATGTCACTGAAGGTATAATTTGCCCTGCAGACATGCTGATGACATATGAGAGAGAGAACTCAGTTTGACTTTTTACATCTCAAGATACATTTGCTGGGCTGGCAATTCACTCTTCTCTGTATATGTCAAATCTGTTACATTTATATGGTGATTCTTAAAAGACAGTTGTCCTGAACTAATGTTTGGTAGAGCTATTTTTTTTTTACTTTTAAAATATCAACCAGGAAAAACACTTGTATGTTCACTTCTCAAAAAATGGTACCGTGAGAATGGTGTTAGCCAGTGGCTTAGTGCATCCTCTGAACTGCTCAGAGTAGCCACCATTGTCACTTAGTGCTTACTTTCTTAGCAGCACTCTGCTGAATGGGAAGTGCCACAATACAGCAGGCTCCAGACATGTGCTTTATGTAAATTATACAATATCCATAAGGGAGAACCACAAAAAAGGGTGCAGTGTCTTAGAGCTGCTTATGCTTTTTTAGTGCCACAAGAAAATTTCTCTGTGATGAGATCATATGCCCTGACCTTAGAAGGCATTTTTAAATAACTTGAACTACTAGACCTAACCTGGGGGAACAATATGCCCCAACTGTAAGATCTAAAATGTTGTAAGTACTAACCGACTCAGACAGTGTGGTAAATATTTAGAATCTCATAAAACAATTCCTAATTTGGACCAAAGGGTGATCCATTGGCCAGTCATGCGTCTTGCTCTGTATGTCATTTTTCCATCCTTCCTGGCCAGTATGTAAAACCCTCAGATGCAGTTTTTCTCTGAAGTGGAAGGTAACTACATATTCTAAGCAGTGCTCATAGTGTAGACTCAATATACTATCTAAATTTTGTTAACATTACATACCAGGAAAAGAAATCATAGGTCATTATCTTTTTTTACAGTGGCAAGCCATCCACTCTTGTAATACAGCATGTTTGCAAAAATAACCTTGGCTGGAATAAAGTTGTGTCTTACGTACCATGTGTTCAGAGTTCCTCTCCTTCACACAGGAGCATATTCTTTAGAGAGTTTGCCACAACTAAGAAACAATTCTGCTTTAAAAAAGAAATAAATAAATCAAACGCTACTGTTCATTTGTGGGTAGAATTATTTCTGTCACTAGACCTGATCAAAGTGATGCAAACGTGCATATGGATCCTCAAAGTAATATATTTGATCAATGATGTTTTAAGATGGTTTTTGCTATCAGAGATTATTAAAACTCTTTCTTTTCTAGGAATAACTCTAGTTTCACACCAGCAGACACAGTGGCTATCGTTTTCTGTTCTACACACAAATCCCTCACCTTGGGTAAGTCGAGAGATAAGCTTTTGAGCAAGAACAGTAACATTCATACCTTGCTGTGTTGAAAAAAAATAATGTTGTTGGTTGCTGGCTTTTTTGCTTAAATGTTTTTGGTTTCAGTTTCGGTGTGACAAGCAACACGACCAGTATGATACTATTAGTAGGATAATATTCTTGCACAGATAATATAAATGCTTATTACAGGGCAGATGACATTAGTCTTCTCAGCTGAGACCTTAGGGGTTATATGGTAAGATCATCTTATTTATGGAAAGCTGGATTTTTCTTTCTGTTCTTATTCTGTTCTGTTGCCTAATCCAATATTGATAACATTTCAGGTTTGTTACTGAGAAAATGATAAGGTATATCTGCCCAGTCTCACAGTAAAATCTTACACCTAAAAGGTGGGATGTAGAAGTGAAAATCAAAGCATGAAGTGAATTCAGAAATTACAAATAGACAATACTGTCTTTTGCTTAACATGAGCAAAATGTATGTGTTTATTTTAAGTCTTCAGATATTTTGGATAGTTTTATTTATTGGAATTAATTTATCGAAACATCATTGAGAGATTTGTCACTTATGACCGCTAAGTGATAATAAGATGTTTTCATGGAAATTCACAAAATACTGCTAAATCAGCTATGCTTACAACCACTTGGTACTGCTTAATCCATTATATTCAGTCAATGAAATGACTAATACTTGAGTATTTTCTTACTGTTTTTCAAAATACAAAACCATACATTTGATAAAGCATATGTGACTGAATATATGCTTTTTCAAGACTGTATCTGTCAAAGAGAAACACAGCTAGTGTCAATAACAAAGGTAAGAACTCAGCCTGAAACCAGGGAAGAACAAGTCAAGACTTAGGTGAGATGTTTTCCACGTCAGTTTGATACAGCAAAACTCATCTCAGGGTTCTTTGCTTCAGCCAGGCCTGTGCTGCAGAACTGTTAGCAAGTGCTCTTGAAAGTCTGTGGGAAGTGAAG
Source organism: Tringa tobata (assembly GCA_033628505.1). Taxonomy (NCBI): domain Eukaryota; kingdom Metazoa; phylum Chordata; class Aves; order Charadriiformes; family Scolopacidae; genus Tringa; species Tringa tobata. Next base: position 971,746 of record JAHREE010000567.1, read on the forward strand.
AGTTCCTGGAAGACAAGAAAAAGGCAAACATAATGCCTCTTTTTGGCAGTGGAAATGAGGAGGGGACGAGGAATTATAGATCAGTGAGTTTAACTTAATTTTGTAGAAAACTACTGAAACAAATAATGAAATAAATTACTTTAACAGTGTAGGAAGAAGCAAGGAAATGAGTAACAGCAGCATAGGTTCATCAAATGCATATCATACCAAACTAACCTAATTTCCTTTCATGCAAGGTCCTGTGGGTTGCAGAGAAGCAGCAAAAGTTGTATGGCTTAAGAGTGTTATGGCTTTTGACATTTGCATGATGTTTTGGACTCCACAATTCTGAAATTATGTGGGCCATCTGGAAAGAGATCAGAGGAGAGTGCCATGAATGATCATAGATCTCAAAATTGTGACCCTGGAGGAAGGTTGAAACAATTGGGATTGTTGAGAGAGGATAGCTTAAATACAGTAGTGATCTTCAAATGTATAAAAGGTTGATGCAAAGAAGGAAAAAAGTAACTCTTTCACAGTGGACTTTGAAAAGGGAAGGACTTTGTTTCAATTATGGTGACTTAACAATCACAGAAACCGATCTAATGTAAAACAGTTCAGCTTTGGAATATGTTGCCTATTGATGTCTTGAATTTCTTATCGTTGTAGACAAGCCTCAGACAGGAATTAGATAGCTAGAGTTGATCCTACCTTGGAGCAGAACGTGGATTAAATGACATTAGGTCTTTTTCAACCAAATGTTCTATGAAACTGAAGCTTCAACTATTAAATGAGCTTATGTTCAGGACAACAGTTAGACTTGTATTTATAGAAAGCAACTCCATGTGTTAGGTCGTAACACACTACTGTACTTGCTATTTGGAGATATGTATAAACTTAGGAGACTACTGTCATACTACAGAAGAGAAGCTGGTTGTGTTTAACAGCACAAATGTGTGAGTCTCCCCTTCCCTCCCCAGTGAAAATAGTTTTATACACACTCTGTTGAATACTTCTGCAGCTTGCCATGACCCTAAGAAAATAAGGGCAAAGCCTTTTTTTAATATTTAAGTCCTAGAGGGGCTTGTCATCACTCAGAAAAAAATGAGGATGCTTCATTTCTTTTACTGACTTTACCAAACATCCTCATGCTGCCTGTCTTGACCTGCACCCTATGCTCACAGCTGAGCCTGTTCACTTTTCTTCTGCACTCTCCTTTTTATATTTAATTTTCTCTTCTAGAAGAATCTAGTTTGAGCTTCCTAGCTTGCTTAACTTTTTGGCTCACATTTTCCCAGTTCCAAGCTGCTGCTCTCATTAGCACAGCCCAATGAGTCAGGCTCAATATTTTGCAGCTTTCTTTGCCCAAGAACACCAGTAAAAATACGTTGGCCACCTTGTCTCCAAGGTCTCCTACAACTTCTCCCCGACCATACATACTTTTACCCTGCTAATACAGGTGTCTCATGGATAAGTGTGCATGTTGAAAGGAAACAGGTAGATGGTGGAATACAGTATTGTGGGACTGTTTCTCAGCCACAGACTGTCCCATTTGTCGGCTTTAGGACAGACAGCTTTACCTTTGTCCTTGAAGAGCTGGTGTCTCATGGAAAGCAAGGTTGCCTCCTAGGAGGCTAATCACAAGATGTAATTCGTTTTTAGGCTGTGCACTCTTGCACTATCTTCCCTTGCTGTTATTCTGTCTCTGGGGTTCAGCTTTGCCAAGGTTTCTTTGAGGCTCCAAGGCTTGTCTTCTGTGGGGGTCTGAGTGACCTGAATTGAGTACCCTTTCCTGATAGGGAAATCCTCTTTTCAGCAGTCCCTGGGAGCCCATCTTTGGTAAGCCTGAGGCCCCCCCCAACTCTTGTGTGCACCCCTACACAGTGTGTGCACCCCTACACAGTGTGTGCACCCCTACACAGTGTGTGCACTGCATAGGTGTGCCTACTGTGTATCAGTTTCAAGCTGACCGGTTGTGAGACCGCTGGTATTTTCCTCTGTTCAGTATTAGTAGCAGGTCTGGATAAGACAAAGCTGCATAAACACACGTTTCTATGTAAATAGGGAGGATCGGGTTTTACAAAGCTGTGGTGCGATGAGGCATGGCCCTAAGCTGATGATGGAAAGAGGAATGTTAACCAGAGCAGCTGGAGTTTGTTCCTTCACTGAAGGTGGAAGCAGAGTAGATCTAATTTGTTTTTAAGCATCAGCCATTTCTGAATGACAGTTAGATCTGTCCACACAGCACAGTCTTGTCCACCCTGGTCTCAGCAGAAACAAGAACAGACATAGGTATTTTGGCTCTTGCTCTTTTGTTGTTGTGTCACATTTCTGCTTGTCCAGAGGTGTTTACCATAAACCATACAATGAGAAACCTTCTGTTCTCTTGCAGCAGAGAGAAATTTTTCCCTCTCCGTTTGTCATTACAATGCCTGAAAGCACAAACACAGCTCAGGGTCTGGTTTCACATGCATTGTGGAGCTCTGCTTTGTTTGTCTTCAAGATTCCAGTGGTAGTGTATAAATGACCTCCCAACACTTGTTCTTTCGCTTTGAAACTGATTTCTCTCAGCTTGGCAGGTGAAACTCCAAATAGGTACGTCTGGCCCATTCCCCAGGGAGCTCAGAATGGCACCGACTAAAGTGGGAGAAGAGCTGACAGCTTTAAAGCTTTAGAAGTGGTAATAGGAGAGGCATGAGAAGACTTTTATAAGTCACTTTCTCCCACACCATATTATGAAACCAACTAATTCCCATGCAGTGCATGCTCATGAGGCCAACTGCCACTTCCACTGTTGAATCCATGAATAAGTGCTTGCTCTGCACGGAGATGAGTGCTGTTCCCATATGCTGGGTTTTATTTTGTAGACAGAACAGTTGACACACTTTTTGTCTCAAAGATCAGAGTGCAGGGCATGTTTGTGTAAGGACAAATTACACAGGGTAGGTGCCTTTGTGTTTCTTAGTTAGGAACGTGAGCCGGTATTTCTGCAAAGAGGTGGGTGCTTTGGCAGTTTTTTGAATACAGAGCATCACATGTGCAGAAAAGCTAATGTTTATTTGTATTTCACTTAATGAGTGAAACAGGATATAAACTTAAAAGGAGTGAAGATAAATACAATACTCACAATGCCCTCTGGCATATTCACCCACACTTTGTTCTCTTTTTTCTCCTTCTCCCTACTCACATATATGCACAGTACATGTGAGCACACACATATGCGGACATTTGATGCATGGCTTTTATTAGTGCATTTGCCATTGATTGATTAGTACTTAGTATTAGTACTTCTTCTATTGATTGATTGCAGATGAAGTGACTATTTGACCTTTAATTATGAGCCTTGCTATTGAAAATGACATTGAGCTATGGCTTCACATAATCCATCTGGAAAGCCCGACATGATGCCATTCCCTGGAGTTCATTCAGTGAGAATAGAAGAGGCCTCAAGGAAGTGCAAAGCTATCAGCGTGGCTCATCTGAAAAAATACTGCAGTTGTTGCTTGCACTTACACAAAAGTTGCAGCCAAGTACAGAACATTATTTTGTTTTTTGCGGAGAGTGAATTTCTAGCTATAAGTAACAACTCCAAAAGTAAAATGCAGGATTGCCAAAAAATATTTTCACTTTAATTCTTTGTATTTACTAGGAAAAATTATTTTGTCAAAAAAAAAAAAAAAGAGTACTGCTACCTATTTTGGCTACCACAAGTGCAAATGTTAGTAGGTGTACCTATCATACTGTAGGTATGATAAACAGCAGATTTGTAACAAAACAACAAAAATAACCCCACCTTATAATAAAATCAGGTTATTGTTTGTGTTGCAGAGTACATTTTTCCTTATTTGGACTTCCCAAGGTAGCAGTTCTTTCACCAGGGAATTCTTAAAGTAATGCAGCCAAAGTGTCTAGGCTACAAAATACTTTCAGGAAATAGAGTTCATTTTGCAAGTAAAAGCCAACGAGCTAGTTTCCTTTTGTATTGTTTTAATTTCATTCAAGTTTATTTTTTAAAAATACTCAGCTTTTTACTGCGGAACTGATAGTCTGTACTTGGAACAATTCATAAAAGCCTGCTGTAATGCACAAGTAGATTCACAGACAGCTCAATTGTCTGTGAGCGGATCATCTAAGCTATGGATTAATCAGCCCATGCCTTCCCCCGAGTTCCCCAGCTGCACTATGTGACAGAGTGCATCGTGCTCACATATAGCTCCAATCTGCTCACAGCTATCTATAGGTTGCTCATGTTTTCTGAAGATACAGCCTTACAAGATTTTTCAGAGATAAATAATATATTTGCACAGCCTAAACCACTGCTGTTTAATATTAGCTGGGTTTTTGCTTCATCTGATTTTTCCCTATACCCAAACTCTGTGAAACGCTGTACTAATCAAGCACAGACTCTTCTTATTGTGTAGTGATAATCACCTTTCTCCCTTAGACAGAAAAATGCCAAAATGTTCTAATTTGTGTTAAGATAAAAGGTATATCATTTTGATTTTAAAAAGGAGGCATCTCTTAATAATTCTATAGTTGAAAGTAAGATGGTAAAATCGGGTGCATTACCCTCAGTGAGTATTCAGGCTATACTCTGTGGTATTTTTGAAACGTGGTGGTTTTTTCTCTGCTCCTGGCAGAGAATTGTCCTCTAAGGCAATTATTCATCAAGGTACTAACTGTGACTAGCTATAAATGTGTGCATAATTCTTCTGAATTTTACATAAAGATCTGCAAAATAATTCTGGTTAATTCCTTTCTGAAAGTTTTCAAGAGTAAGACTTTTGATACTGTCTCTCTTACTTTCAAAATTTTCCTATGAGTGTTGAAAAGGAGACATTACTGCTGGCGTCATGTCATACTTCTTGGTGTTATTAGTGCTTGAATTTGCATATTTTCTTATCTGTTACAGACTTTTAGTCTCACTTCTTCCCCATGTGTCCAATAGGGTGATGTAAGTGAAAATGATCTGGCTGCTACTCTGCCTAGAATTGCTGGGTGCTGACCCTTGGGGCAGA
>JAHREE010000567.1:976988-992649 GCA_033628505.1 Tringa tobata
TGTCCCTGCCCAGGGCAGGGGGTTTGGAACTTGATGACCTTTAAGGTCCCTTCGAACTCTAACCATTCTATGATTCTATTTGGAAGGAGCAGCAAGTATTTAGCTGGGCTTTTTCCTCTCTTCTGTGATTCTTCTTCTCTTTGTCCTCTCTCTGTCTCTGGAAAATAAGAACTGGTGGATTTGCATTACATGAGATGATAGTGGGGAGAGCAGAAGCGCCTGGATCTACTGAACTTCACTCATGTTAGCATCTTTTGTTGTAGCCCAGCTTGAGGGCAGGTGGATCGCCTTCCCGAGCCTGGGAGTCTTCTAGAACCAATGTTTGGTTCTTACTACACAGTATTATCAGTCAGGTTATTACCGTGTAATTGGCATGTTGTCTTTCTCAGTAGACATCATCTTCAGACCAGAGCATCCCTAGGGGCTGTACTTTCAGGAAGGAATTGTGCTGGCAGGCCAGGCTCAGCATAGGAAATGGCAGTCTGAACGTAGGAAATAGTGCAGTGAGTTACAGTGGCTTTTGGACACAGAGTGCCCAGTTCTTCCTCGATTTTTAATGATACGATTCACAATATGTCTAATGTCTAACCTACAGAAGTTTACTCAATTTTAACCTCTCTCTGATTCCAGAAGAGGAAATACCAGAGTAAATTAGGGAATCTCCTTTCCTTTCTGACCTGTAACGTATGCCTCTTTGATTAGACTTAGAATGTGGCAAGAAATTCTGTACCAGCTCCCAGGGCTTCCTTTTCATCTGTATACTCCGCCAGTAGTAGCTTTTTTATTAATATTTAGAAAGTTTGCCTCCAGCAGTACTAAAATGTGCATCAGAGGACAACAGTTGTTTACTGTGTTTGAACTGAAGAATCTCACCCAGGAGATCTCATTCACTTGAAGTTTACATCTCTCAATCTCGACTTGCAGAAAGAGATCGATGAATAACAATTGTCATTTCAGAGTTGCACCTCTCCAATTATTTATTTGGTTGTGTGTCTTCCCAGATGTACACCTAATTGGATCAGACACTAAAAACCAGATTGCCGTTTTTTAATGACAGCAAGCTCATACCTCTTTATAATATAAAAAAAAAATAAACACACATATCCATCTGTAAAATGATAATGACACAAGAGCCCTCCCTCCCCACCAGAAACAGTTAAAGTTAATTTATCTGCTTTAAGAAACTACATTATATTCAGCAGACAGCTGACAGGTTACCCTTGGGAAGATCCACGTTTGGACATGACTCAAGATTATTTTTTTTTACCTCAAGCTGGCAGAGGCTACAAGTGTCACCCATACTAAAGCTAGCAAGTATTGAAGATGATGTTGAGTCTCCTTGAGAGAGTTGCATCTACATTTGCTGCTCTCAGTGCACCTTCTGGCAGCCAGCCTGAGCTGCTGCCTCCAGACACTTCTTCAACAGTGGGTGCAAAGATGTGAAAAACCAACAGCAGCAGCAAACTTTAGAAATCTCCTGTTACAGGATAGTCTTGGGAATCGGGAAGAGGGGTCCTCCTCTAGAAGCTGCTGTGGTCACTGCGAGCACATAACCCTAGTTCATAGAGGTTTAGAATGGGAAATAGTATCCCTCAGTATTTCTGGGTAGTGAGCTGTTTTCTCAAAATGCTTTCCTAAAATGACTGGAGCATAAAAGCGTTTCTGGCCTCTTATCTTCTTTTCTTGGCCACAGAAATCAGATGAAGAGAGAATTAAAGGTAAAATTGTGCTAGTATTGCTAACAAATATTTTTTTTCTTTATGAAAAAAGTGCTTTATTTTTTACCACTTATAATAAATTTGTGTATCACGTTATTCTTTGCAGCAAGGCTTCAGGAGAAAAATGCTTTTAAAAAAATCTAATTAAAAGACAGCGTGAAATAGTTAGGAATATAATCCTTTTCTGCTTGTGTTTACAAATATAGAACTGTATATAACTATAATACACGTTTTGAATGGCTTTTTTAATAATATGTGTAAATAAAATCCACATAATCAAAACTTTAATGCTGAGGAACCTTAGCCTCAGCTATATGTGGAAAGCACAGTAATGTTCAAGGCAATAATCAAATTAATCAAATCTCAGCTTCGTGTTTTTAGGACATTTGTCAATCTCTTTGCCCAGAATTTCTTTCATTAGTAGGTCTAACCTATTAAATCTTCAAAAGGTGTTGGCTACAAGAATCATAGAGAAGGGAAGGAAGTGTTTCGATTCCATTCGTTTAAACTTCATAGCTTAGATATTGCTAGTGAATTACAAGGAAGACTTTACCCTGTGCTTGAGTATGTTGTGTGTATGAAGAGTGAACTGATATCCAAGCAATAAAAAAAGCACTGAAGGGCTTACACCGTTGCTGTGCCTGCATCGTGGTGCCAAATGAAGGATAAGTCACATTTAAAATGTGGCTCGTGGTGGTTCAATTCATTCTTGAATTCCCTATTATCAAGTTACTACTACCATGTTGTCAGACAGGTGGAGGTGTTTTGGAGTCTAAGACGCTAGTCTTCAGTTGTTGGTGTTAAATGTTTCATTGTCAGCAGCTGGTAAGATTGCCGATGTTGTTCATTAAACATCACTTCCAATCTGAATGCACCCGTTGAAAACCCAGAAATAGAAAAACTGTACTTTCTTTCTTTGTCCCAGTTTTTACATTTTTGTTTACTTTGATAGTATCAAGATGTGCTCTTTCCTAGTAAGTGTACTTACAGTTAGTTAAATTAATTAACTTACAGTTACTTAAATCACTTAAATTACTGATTTCTGTGATGAGTATAGTGAGACAGTTACCTGAAGAACAAGAATTAGTAAAAGCATTCAAAGCATATTAAGTTTTCTTCTTTTTTTATTCTTGTTAGAGTTACGGCAGAAGAAATATCTTATTTTTCATTCATTTCCTTTCCTCCCTCTCCTTCTTTACTTAAACAATAGACCAGTCCAGTCTCTTACAACATAGTGTGGGGCTCAACAAAATTCTTGCATAACTATATGGCCAATGTGTAACCCCGTGGCTTTGATTCATTACAGAGCCTTCCCAATAATTCTAGCCCTCCAAAAGAAGTAAGTCATTTAATGTAATGCAAGGCCTTGTCGAATATTCTGGTAAATCACTGTTCTTTACCAAGGCAAAGGACGAAGCTGAAAGTGTTTTTGAAGATGAGGGTCCGTGCAGACCCCCAAACTGAACTAGGATAGCCTTCTATTTTGCAGTTTTCCCCTGCAGCTCTTCCAGACTCCCTTAACAACTCACCAGTCCCTTGTAAAACTTCCCCTTTCGATGTTTGCTTTTACCACTTTGCGAGCCTGTGTTTTGCTTTCCATTACAGTTGTCACTGACCTGAAATATGAAAGCATACTGAAGTAATTGCCTTTTTTTCCCTGAAAATATTTTAAGCACGAGGCTTCATACGGCATGTGTGGGGGCAAAAAGGCAAGGGTAATGTCATCTCAACTGCTGCAAACATTGCATATCCAAGTGTCCTATCACCTGGAGGCAGCTGCGGTTTTGCTGATGGATGACCTCTTTATAGCTACTGGCAAAAGGCAGATTTCCATGGTAACAGCAGGCTTTGTCACCAAGGTGTGATTGAACCGAAAGTGCCACGAAGCATTGTACCATTGTAAACCATTGTCTAGCCACTACGGATGGAATCTTGCCTTGACACTGTTATTTCCTTCTGGACAAGAGAGTAGCAAGGCTGTCTGTTACTTTTCTCAGCCGTGATTTCTTTGCAGAGTACAAAATGACTGTAAGGTCTAGGATCTCTCGGTTAGGGCTATGAGGAAAAGAAGTCTCAGAGTTAGAGCTGGAGTTGGGCTGGAAAAGGACTACCAAATTTTCCTCTGAGGAATTTTTCACCTGGGGAAGAGCTTGGCTGCCTGTTTTAGGCTCAGCTTCAAGTAATCTGTTGTCCCTCCAATGTAACGTGATTTCATATTACATTGGAAGGTACTTTCTTCAGCTGCAATGGGAATACTCAGTAGCAAGTGAATATTTGTATTGTTATGGGTTGTGAAGTACCGTTCGGCTATTCCCATGCCTGAATGAGGGAAGAGCATTTAACTTGAGCTTAGTGCGTGCTCTGGAGATGGCATGGATATAGGAAAAAGAATCCCTAACCAGTTAATCTTTTAAAAGCGTCTTCTCCTGTCATGATCTCAGTATGTCATAACAGAGTCTGAACAAGGGCAAGAAATATCTTCTGTCCTGGGCTAGCCTTCACTGAGGAGAGGCATAGTATATAAACTTCTGTCTCCTCAAAACTGACTGTGGCAATGTGATTTGCCTGAGAAGAGATAGGGAACCCTTAGGAAAGTTTTCAAACGAGATTAGCAGCATCTTGCCATTCTGTTAGCTATCTCTTTGAACAACCTTTTTCTAATCCTTTAAGCTGGATTTTGCCCAGATCTTACCACCACGCAGTCTCTGGGCCACATGCAATTCTGTTCTGTAACTTGGCGGTAAAATTTCAGGTGCTCGTTTGACACTGTCTTTGCAGGGGTAAGCTCAGAAACCCGCTGCTCTGGCAGCTTAGGAGGAGTTTAATGCAATATATGCCCCTCTTTACAGGCCTTTTCTCAATTAAAAAAAAAAAATGTTCCCTTCACATCAACCCCTGAGAGGATCCTTCAGAAAAAGAGCAGCATGGAGAGTGTCAGAGAAGCTACTGTCATACACTTGAGTCATTTAGTAATTGCACTTGAAGATTAGGGCAATTGAGAGCTCTGAAATGTATAGATGAGCAGAAGGGAGAACTGAAAATCCAGAGGCTAAGGCTTTTCTTCAAAGTATTTCCACTGCCTCTTTGTGAGGATTGTTCTGATTTGTGAATGCCTGGTGGTTCCCTAGCCCTAGTGATGACCTCTTTGTTTTGCATCAAACCTTTTTTCCTAACAAGAAATGCTGCAGCATTTATGCAATAAAGTTTTAGGATAAATTGTTTGTGACGAAGACATTGAAGGGGAAAAACCTATACAGAAAGTATGTAAGTAGAGCATCTAGCAATAATTCTGCTTTGGGTGTGAGAGATAATGGCCTGTGTTTCAGTGGTAATAAAAATGTTCTATTAACTTCTCTGAACCCATTGCAACGTGATAGAAAACAGCAAATGATGAAACAGTGCTTTGAGGGGAGCTTACACATTCAGAGAGCATAAAATAAACATATTAAAATAGAAAAAAAAAACCCTGATTTCCAGTACTTATTGTTTTATCGCTTCCATCATGGGTATAGGATAAAAGAAAACTCTTACTTGCTTGTTAGAAGAAGAAAGCTCCTACTTGAAGTTCTTACTTGGCAGATGTCAGTTGAAAGCCCTGCTATGGAATATGCTGCAATGTCAAACTCTGTTGGGTAATTTTAGACAAATGTGTCATGTGTGACATGGAAATATGGCATGCCGTACATTAGTGATTTCCCAAGTGTTTGGATCAGGTAGTAATGTGCTGAGAAAGTGCTCTTTATCTCTCCACACTGTGTACTTGTATAGCAGTGGGGAAAGGCTTTTGGTAGAAATTACTTTAGTCAGAAAAAGAATCCATTTACAATATGTGCCTTCTAACATCTTTCAGACAATGCATTGTATTAAAGAGGCATTTTTTGATTAATGTTTTATAAACATTTTTCAGCATGACAGCTTAAAGTCCCTGTAAAATTGTAAATGCGTGCATAGTGCTCACTTCCATAAAGTCAAATGCCATCTCATAAAGTCTAGTTGGATCCTGTCAGTGACAGTGACACAGAATCAGTACCTTGGAGCATTAAAATTAATTTGCTTCATTTATATTACTGCAGTGATAGCTAGATGAAAAGAGTCCTATATTTAAATTCTCTTAAAAATACCTTCAAATCTTTTAGGATTTATTATTATTATTATTTTACAGTTAACTAAATGTAGTGAAGTGCAGCATGATATTTTCATGGGTCTTTTAAGAAGGTGACTACAGAAGGGGAAAGGGGAGGATGTGGGAGGTTATACTGGGTGCAAAGCTGGAGGATGGATAAACAGCTTTCAGTTGTGCAGGTTACTAGAGAAACATAGGCCTTTGACCAGCGCTGATAAACCACAGACTTGGAGCCAAACTGGAGTAACCTGGAGCAATGGAGAGCAAACTGGGCTTTCCTAAACCAGACTGTGAGAGCAGTCCTCTCGCTCTTCCTTGGTGGTGTTGAGGGTCACGAATTAAACAGCTTTTCTCTTGCTAGTTCTGCCTCAGGTTTGCAAAGTTTTTACATGAAATGGGCCGAGTAAGGACACAAACAGGGAGAAAAAATGAATTCACTTCTCTCAGTTGCAGTGGGACTGTGATTTTTAGCGCTGTACTTAGAGGAACTTAGTGACTTTAGTGGAAGTACCCAAAATTTACACTGCGACAAGTGAGCAGAAACAAAGGTCTTGGGAAGCAAAACCAAGCAGGCTAGAAGCATGGGAGTGGAGAAGAGGAAGAAAAAGGAGGAAGGGAGAAAATAGAAACAGGAATAGAAAAAGAGCCTCTGAATACCAGAGCCAAAGAGCAAGGAGGAAGATGTGAACACGAGTGACCGCTGGTAGGAGAAACATAGCCAAGCAAAGGAGAAGAGGGAAATTTAGGGTAAAAAGCTGGGAATACCAATGGTCTTGTTTGTAAGGAATATCTGTGGGATGATCTAGTGTTTCCTCCTTTCTGCTACAGTTCTCTGTAGTCCCGGTCAGGTGAGATGCTTTTTTCTCACCCAGCTGGGTACCACATTTCTGCTTCCTTTGGAGGAGGATGGGATCCAGCCCTCACTTGTGCCTGTCACAGTGTTAGGTCAGCTCTGAGCCAGGAATTGGACACACATTCGTGCAATAAGGCTGTTTAAAAGATTTTGGCAGCTCAACAGTTTGCTCAAAGTAGGGCTGTAACAAAGCTGCCCAAGTTGGCACCAAACCACAGAGGAGCACTTTGTGCTCATGATATGTAGGGAGGCAGGGTCTTGGGCAGAGGAGTTGAACCAAGCTGCTGGAAGCCTGTAACTTCATAAACTGCAGCGACATGAATGGGTGTTTGTGGCATGAGCCTTCAGGCCACAACAGCAGTCTTAAAACTTAACGAAAAGATTGTCTATAAACTGATAGTGCCAGTGTTCCTCCTCTGGTGTCAACCAAGATGAAGACCCATAGAAGTCAATCCAATTACCCTGAAATGCAGATAAGCATGATTAATGGCTCTGTGAAAACAAAACAAAAAAAATCCTTACAGGAATTATTCTTTATTTGTATGAATGCAGGCTTAATGCTCCAGATGGCAAGTAAGTACCCTCATAATATTGGAGGGCGGAGGGGGGAGCAACTGCTGTGTACTTTGAGGAAACTTAAGACTAAGGTAGTGGTCTGGTTTTTAATATATGAGATTTGATAGTGTGCAAAATTTTATGTATCTTAAACCTAGTGTAGCTATCATACCTCATTAGCAGTGGAAGCAATGTGCTATAAAAGATGAGGAAAAGAGGAGTGGACAGCCCAAAATAAACATATCGATTTTGCTTAGCATCTTCATTCCTTGCTATCTATCTGAAAGATTTAAACTCATCTCACTCACTTTATTAGTTGTGTTATAGCTGCACCTGTTCATGTCACTACTGTTTCAGTCAGTGGTTCTGTTATAGCTTCTCTTACTGCTAGTTCATAATCTCATCTTGAAAATGCATTACAGGCTAAGATTCAACACACAGCATCAGCTTAGGCATTATAATGTCACCTTTCTTCCTTTGGCTTGAATTTGGTTTTCATTTTTTTGTTGTCTTTTTTTTCCCCAAGTGTTTTATATCTCCATTAAAAAAATACAGTTTTGTTTTCTTTTTTTAAAGAGAGGGAAAAGTAACTATTAAAATATGTTTTTCCTAATTTGGAATTTGCATGAGTTTTATGTATTCGGAAAACATTAGCAGTCATACTTGCTTGCTGATGGCTGAGCTGAGGCTTGCAGTTACTATATATTGCTACAAAAAAGTTTAGACAACATTTTTAAAAATAAATAAAGCCCATGCTGTTTCATTTAGCTTTCTGGTAATATTACTGACACAGGCAATTGTGACTGTAGTCTGTGGATCTCTGCCATGAAATATTTTCTGAGAGCGTTGCATACTGACAAAGTTGGAATTATAAAAATTACATAGCGCATAAAAAGGCAACAGGGCTTTTTCTTTCCATTGAATTAATGGTTACCTGCAAAAAATTATTATTATTTCTTCTTTTCACCAGTTAGTTTTTCCTGGTAAATAACAGGAACTTTAATTGCACATTAGTAGCTTACAGGAACCTATTGTTGTGACATGTATTTAAACAAGCTGTGAATTAAGAATCTCTTTCCACCAAATGATCTAATTATATTGTCACACTAATTATTGTATTTTGTATTTATATTTGACAACTTTAATTTTCTTCTTCTAGTTTACTGAAATAGCTTTCCTCTAGAGAATGTACCTTTTAGGTTGGAATTTCTCATCTTTTCTTTCAGAAAATATACAGTAATTTGAAGCATGTCTCAGTCTTTTTGGATCCATTCTGTTCACATCTCTGCTGTTAGTTTTCTGTGTGATCTTAGGCTAGTCATTTTAGTGTTCTCTGATTCTCTGTAGGAGTCCTGTTCAGCTTACTAAAGTGTTTTTGGATCTATGGATGAAATTGCACTGCCAAAACACCAGGTACTGTCTTAAGAACATAAATACAGCGTGTTCATAGCTTGAGACTCTAGGGTTTTTTTCTGTGGTTAGAGAACAGAAAAGGACCCGCAAGGGTCAAGTTGAGATTTGGTAACAGGCAGTAAAATGTTTAACTGTTTACAAAAACATATGATGGGCATTTGAAGTAAATTGCACTCCTTAATATAATGCAAATGCCCATTTAATGTCTATCCAAATACTATCTATTCCCAAGCCCCATAAATTAGTGTTCTTAATAAGCAGCCCTATTGTGTGATAGGTCCATGATGTTATTTTGAAGGTAATTAAAATATTGAAATTAAGCATGTAAGCCTTTATTTATTTGATTTAATCTTTCCCTGGAAATATCCACATAAGTAAAGGCTGCTAGTATGGGGATGAGATGGTTAGTGGTTTAATGTGATAAAGCTAATCAAAATAATTACAAGAAATGGTGCTGTGGAAACATCACAATTTCAGCAAGCCTAGACATGCGTCAGCAATAGTGGGGCACTGGGGGAGCAGTAATTCAACAAATAAGCTATTTCTTCACATAGGGAGGAGGCAACTTTTATTAAGGGAAACCTGAAAGGGTGTTGAGAATGGAAATTTATCCAAGACAGACAGAGAAACGTCTATGTAAACATGGCAACTTTGGCTGATCTGAAACATCTACTACCGGGGCATGTGGCACGAAGCTCACCTTTATGTGATTGCTAAGAAAGGAGACACGCAGATGAGCTCTGTGAAAACTATTTGTAGTCTGCTTCCCTTCAAGGTTGATGCTGTTGGAAGGTTCCTAGAATGACTTTTAAGATGAGGGAGAAAATAAAGGGTGTTCTCAAGGGGCACCGGGGGGATCACGGCTGCTCTTGTTGGTGACTATGCGATTGTCTGGTCAAACAAGACAGAGGTGGTTGCAAGCTTTGCTCACACCTACGCTATGTGGAGCATGGTAGCAAAGTTCCAAGATTGGAACAGGTGATTTTGAACAATAACATGTTCAAAGTAGACAATCGGTTTCGTTACTGCGAAACTAAATCAAATTTGATTTTACATATAACATCATCAAGTGGGAAGTTTATTCATTTACAATGGTGAGTGGAAATTCAAGCTCTCATGAAATACGGCCCATCTCTAGCTCTTAACAGTTACTTCTTCTAGCACCTAGCAACTTCTGTACTCCAGCTGCTCCCTAACCCCTCATGGGCAGGACCGCTTCGTATTGCTCACTCGGTTCACTAAACCTTTTCTCCCTCGTGCTGCATCTCTTCTGAAACATACAGGTAGAGCAGAGAGTTTTGTTCTGTAACACACGAGCACTCACCGGCAAGGCACTTGACCCTCTACCTTGACTGCCTGGATCAGGAAGGTGGTCATTTGGATATCACCAGTTGGCAAGGAGTATGCCAGGAAAACGCAACCTTTCTCCAGTGGTGAACAGACTGAAGAAAGGTTGCACCCAGGAGTCGGGCAGGTTGGATGGAGGACCATCGTGAAAACCCAAAACAGAGGACAGTGAGAGGAAGCAGTAAATAAGCAGTACAGAACTATGCTTGGCAACCAAACAGTGGTGCTATAGCAAAATGTATTTTATATCAAGTCTTTAGCAGGATTTTGACAGCTATTAGCATAATCAGGAAAGATCTTTTATGGCATTCCCTTACTCCTTCCTTTCGGCAACAGAACTTACTCTGCCATGGTTTTTTTTTGTTGTTCATGTTCTTGCTGGTTTGTTTGGATTGTTTTTTTAATATATAAAACTCCTCAGTCTTCATTTTGTTTGTTTTGGGGTTTATTTTTTGGTAAAGTATCAATGCAACATAAAATGCTTTGATTTAACTGGAACTCAAAGTCTGAGGTGAGAATCTGTCTCCTGTTTTTCTGCCTGCAGGGATTCCAATGCTGAAGATAGTATTTGCGGGTTATGAGCACCTGTCCTTAATTTCCGTCCCCTTACTCATCTATCATCCTGCTCAGATTCTTCTTGGCAGTTTGTTGGTACCAACAATAAAATCTTGGATGGTTTCTAGGCAAAAGGTAAGAATTGCTGGTTTTGATTTGTAATGGAAAGTGTGCTGTGAGGAAAAAAGAAAACCTAAACGTGTCTTAAACTTCTCAGGAATCTTCTTGGAGGTCCCATTTTCTGTTCCTTTACGTCCTTTATGACAGTCACAGTAGTATCGAGTTAAAAATACTGAACTTTATCCCCGTTGACTCTGAAAAGGTTCAGATCTTGAAGTTAGACCTCTATGGTTAGTTCAAATTATTAATTCATTCAAATTATGAATTCAGATTATGCACAATAAGAATGGTTCTGTCCTTGGGTAATAATCACAGCTTTGGATCTCCCTTATGGAGAAGTGACAAAGATCTGTCCACTGTCATGGGAGCTGGGGAAATCAGGTAAAATGAGGGCACTTTCCGGATTGAATTGAATTTAATTTTTTTTTTCTCCTTGGGTCACCGTTTACAATAGCAACAAGTCTACAGAAGACTGGTGCATCACGTTTCATGCCAAAATTATGGCATGGGATAGCCTGTAGGACTATAACTTAGAGGTTTTTGCATCAACATCACTGATTCAAATTATGCTTATTTCAGTATGAATTGAAGCTATTGATGTCTGACAGCCGTTCTGTGATCTATATGAAATAGTTGCAATGGTTTTAGTCAGGTTCTCAGACCAGTAGTAACCACCTCACAAAGAGCTGGTCCATGCAACTGATTTTAATGCTGTCTCTAATGTTCTGAGATAATAAAGATCAAGGAGCTGTGGCAACTGAAGCAGTCTTTGACAGCAGTTTTAGATGAAAGCTGAGACCTACTGTGGGACGACCAGGTGCCACCAGTACCCTGCATTCTCCACTTGTCAGTGAGAAGGTTTTTTTGATAACCTCCATGTTTCCAATGTTCAGCAAAACCCAACAGGCTGCCATTTTACTAATGTCACTCCGCTAAAGTCACCTTGCTAACTTGAATGCTGAATTCCCCAAATTAGGGATTTTTATGTGGCTCTACTTTTTCTTACATAAAGTGTAAAAAGCAGGAAAACTCCCAATTTCCAGGAACTGAGTCCAGAACTGAGACTTTGTTAAGATATCTGTATCTTAGCATCAGAAAATGGAAACTTGAGAGTCAGATGTCGTCTCTCCATCAGTCTGAAAGTCATGATTATTTTTTTTTAAATTAGAAATTATCAGGAGACATTACAGGTTGGGTAAAGAAATTTTCATGCTATTCCTGCAGAAAGATAGCCTAAAGTTGACACTACTGGTGACAGAACGATCCCTGCAAGGCTGGCTCCTCTTCAGCATCTAACTGCTGTCTCCTGCCAAGACCAGGAGTGGGGCTGGAACTCCTCCAGACCTCCCTGATCCTCAGGGGCGGTAACGGCCTGTAGGGGCTGCTGTCAGATGCTGCCAGTTAACACAGCCTTTAAACAGGGCATCAGAAAAGTCAACAGTACTGGAGAGATTTGCAGTTCACCAGCACTAGTTTCTTATTCATTAAGCATCAAATAAACCTCCTGTGCTAATCAGACTGTAACGCTGCTGTAGAACCACTTTGGGGGATTGTTGTTGTGTTGCAGCAGTTTCTTCAGTTGGTCTTCTGTATTATTCACAAATGTTATTTTAATTACTCTTTGAAAAAAAAAAATCAATGAGGTTGGATCTGGTACAGTTATAATAAGTATAATAGAAGTGAATGTTGTGACTGGATAATGGTCTCCCGCTTTGAAAATAAACATGTCATCATCACCCTTGATGTTTATTTTCTATAAACACCTTGGCTTCATTTTGGCATCTCTCTTGCAGGGGGAGACGGTTACCCAGTCACAGTACTCAACTGCACTGACATTCTTAATTATGATAGTACATGTGATCTGGTTGTATGAAATTGAATTTAAATATTTAGAGGTTCATCTACACTAAAGTATTTCTAGTTTGCAAATATGGCAGCAGAATCTGCCAAACTACAAAGTTAAAAAATTGTTTCCCCAAACAAAATGTGGAACGATGTCTCTCTCCAAAGTCTCTTGCTGAATAATATCCGAAAGACTCATCTCAAACGGCTGGATTTAACAATAGTTAAATGCTGGTGTTTCTGAGGGGAATATAGCCTATTTATTTTTAAAGGTTTGGATTTTTTTAAGGGTTTACGTTTATGCTGGAGCATTTTTCAAGCAGTGCTTACAAGCTTAAAATGTACAATATTAAAGGTTAATATCTACAATAAGAAGACCCATCAGACACCTCTGAGACTGAAAACTGCTTGTTTAGCCAAGCCTCCAGAAACGATTAGTCTCTCGCTCGACAGGCAAATGCCAACCTGTCAGGGCACTTCCCCCAACGGGCTAAGGAAAACAGACATTCCAAATTTCAGGAATTTGCAAATTTCACGGATTTGCCCCCTCACTCAGGCTAATTCATCCCACGCTAGAAAGCACTGAGCTTTTTTTGTTGCAGAGCACACCCAAACCGGGCATCCTTCAGTGCCCACGTCAGCGTACAGGAGCAGCTGAAAACCTAAGACCTTTTAAGCCTGTCGCGTTTGTCCCCTGAGTTAGAGAGGCTGCTTCCTGCCAGGCTGGAGTACAGTCACCCGTCATTTGAGTTGGACTACTGTCACACGCTGAATACATAGTTCAGCTACCATAGTTGGCCAGCCCTGTCAGGAACACAGAGCTGGACCTTGCCGTCAAATAAGGGCTTGTGGTTCCTCTCCTTCTCCTCAGTAAGAGTAGACCACAGGTTGTCCCCTGGCGTTAAGATCACCTTTGGACATATGGACTTTGGCTTATTCTTACCTTTTCTCAGAAAGGAAGGTATAAACATAGAGGTGCCAGGTATCCAGCACTGCAGCAGTGACTGTACTCTGAGCAGGCTTCGGGCCAGATGGAAGGAGGCCAGGGAACACCAGGGTGTTAGAAGAGCTTCTGACCCACTTAGGGAAAGGCTGTGAAGAAAATTTCTGCTATCTGCCCCACAAGTGGTTTGAGTGGAGTCCAAATAGCGCCTTTCTTAAAAGACACCTGAGACCTACCTCTGCTTCCTTCACTGGTGCCATAGCCATATTCCTTGTGGTTCCTCTGCTGAGGCAGTGGAGGTTGTGGTGGGCTATCAGAGATAAAACCATCATCACAAGCCCCGGCGTAGCCTGTGAGCTGGATGCTGACTCCTCGCTCAGCCTCCCAGAAGTACACTCAGCATTTTGTTGCCTCTTATAAATAAAAATCTTGTCTTGTGCTGTTGGTTGTCTTATAAGAATATCAAAAAGTGACTGTTTTGTTTACTGTTCACAGGCACAGAAGTTAACCAGGCAGCCCAAAGCACCCGTGAAGGTATAATTATGGAGATGGCCTGTGTCTCAGTGAATGTATATATGTACTATACTGTACACACAGACAATTGAGACAACTGGGTATTTGTGAATGTTGCTTCAGTGCATATTTTATTTTTATATATATATATATATATTAGAAAGATACCTGTTAAGTGCCTTACAAATGCATTTTTTGGCAAAAGCATTGTTTCCAGAAGCCACTTTGTTGGTTACTGCAAGAGGTTGTACAGTATTTTGGAGTCCTTTAGTTTTTATTTTTCTAACGGAGTGAATGGTCATGACTAACAGCTGTTTCTTCCATTGCCCCTAATTTGAAGCCAGGGTGCACCAGCTGTAAGTCTCTGTTTTAAACTAGCCAAAAGGACCAGAAGCCTATCCCGCTGCCGGCTTATCCTGGGGAAGAGCTTTCTGAAGGTTTTTTTTTTCCAAGATTGACTTGAATTTCTGTGTGACTCTGTTACACTCCCTAGTCATATGACTGTGACATGCCTTTTTCTTCTGAGTTTGTGTATACTCAGCATGGGGCCATCCATTGGATAGAAGCTGAGAAGCATGAATTATTTGCATTTGTTGACACAGTTGTCTAGACATTCCTTCAAAGTTAATGGTTTCTCAAGAAAATTCTTTCAATTCCATTGTATGATATTGTGCCATTGTATATCTTAAATGCCTCATAAGCTTCTTCAAAGAAATGGTCTGGTGCCTGGGTTATGAGTGAAGTATTTGTGTTTGCAGCTAGGAGATCTTTTATAATTTACCCCTGAAGAACACAAATTTTTGTTTCTCTTTTTTCTTTTCCTTTCCCCGGTGCAATGCACGGAGATCTGCAGTGACAGAATTTAGGATGCTAATATTGAAACAGAGCCTTTATTGCAGGAAGCCAAGGTACATTTTCTATATTGCTGCATTGGTAATGAATGATAGCTTATGAGGATAAGAAAGTTGTCAAATTTTATTTTTTTTTTGCCAATTAAAAGGATCCTTATAGGAACAGAAGTACTATCTTAGCTAATTTGACAATCAGTCACACAACTTTTGTTAGTCTTTTTAATAAACTTATACTAAAAAAGAATGCAAAATACTATTTTTAAGAGGAGTGTTGAAGAGAAAGGAACACAGGCATATATTTAAAGATATAGCCAGCACTGCATCGTGTCTGGGAAATTAAGATTTCAAAAGTGTACTCTAGTCCAGACTTTGAGGCGTACCCATCTGCAAAAACTGTGCTGGCAATTGTACATTTAAACATTGACAGGAATGAAAGAAATAGGTCAAACTGGGATCGATATAAATGCAGGAGTTTCACGTGTGCCGTAGTTAACGTTGCAGTTAAGGGCGCAACGGAGCGCAAACACTTAGGTCTTCAGCAGATGTAAATTATTGGAGTTCTGATAAGGCTATGGACATTTACACAAGCTGAAGATCTTTTGTATGACAATAGGCACGTGAAATTCTTTTCAATTCCTTTTGCCTTAGTGAAAAAAAACCACACCTGTGTTTGGTTTACCTAGTCTGTTATCCCTAGTCCATTATTCCTGTGAACAACAGGAAAATAATCTGGTACCAATCATTGGTGCTTTACCTGATGGTCAGTCAGAGCAAGACTGCTCTGTTGCCATCTCTATGAGAAACTACTGGGACCTGGCAGTGTCACCT
>JAHREE010000567.1:1012564-1024869 GCA_033628505.1 Tringa tobata
ATCGTCATTAGAGCCACCATCAGGAGATGCTGAATGTACTGCTGGCACCTTGCGGCCCCAAGTAGGGCTAGAGGAGTGGAGTAACAACTTCAGCCAGCAGACCTTTGAGAGGCAGCTTCAGATGTCCCAGGGCCACCAGGAAGGGGGCTGGCCCCATGGTGCAGGAAAGCTATTAAAGATGGAAGGGCAAAAGTGCATTTGGTGCTCTTCAGTCCTCCTCCTCCTTGGACAAATGCATGTCTAATGGCTGAATGAGTTGGTGCTGGTGCTAAGGCCACTCTCCCTGCAGGACAGCACAAAGCTCTGTGATGTCCCATGTCTAAAGAAGATACACCAACACATAGGTGACACCACCGTGTTTTGTTTCTGCAGCTCCAGTGGTGCCTGTGTTTTATCTTGCGTAGGGTTTGACCAGTGGGGGATTCTTTCAGTGGTGACCTCTGCCCGGGGCACCCCTCGAAAACTGAAGGCAGGCTTGTAGACACCCCACTTACTGGTGCTGTTCCCATCAGCCTGCCCTGCTCTGCAGCCTGTCCTTCAGACGTGGAACAAGATGCTGGGCTGGCACTGAGGTACTGCCACCAACAGCCCAGCTCTCATCTCTTTAACCAGTTTGAAAGCATGGGAACTGCTGGTACTGGTCTCTCAGCAGACCACTCTCCACCGCATCTGAAAGAGGCCTTATATTCACTGAATTTCAAGGTATAATGCAAGTCTTAGAGTTTTCTTTCCTGTTGTCAGTGGAAGCAGAGAGCAGTTCAGGAGGAGAGAGGAAGAGTTTGCAGTATTGCTTCGGTTCCAGTTTGTAACTGCTCGTACTTTACACACAAAAGAGAGTACCTTTATGCTCTATTAATGACTAATCTTTTCCAGAAATCAACTGGTCCCGCGGCGTTTCCTCACCGACTTATTCCTAAGCTAACCTATCCCTTGCTTGCAATTCCAGCATAATAAAGCAGCAGCTCTAGACCTCCGGCGATCCGCAGGGAAAACGCCAAACGTGCCGCAGCCGTTCTGACGCAGTGGCCGGGTCTGCAAAGAGTATTCCAGGTAATAAGTGTAGGTCCTTGCATCACAGCACGGTGTTACAGCACTGCATGGTCTTCTGCAGCTCGGCACACGTTTTCATTGTGCCGGTTCCAGCGAGGACCATGTCTCCACCAGCTTCCACCTGAAAAAGGGGGGGAAAAAAGCAGCAGGGTGAGAGTACAGATCCTGTGGTGCTCTGTGCGAAGCAGGTCTTTCGGGTGCTCTACGGGGAGAAGAGCTTCAAACAAATGAGACCCAGACCCATCCCCTCTGTAACAGCATAGGATGTCCTGCAGTGCTGAACTCTCTGCTCACTGCGGAGGTGGCAGGGCAGGACATGCTGCTGGGGGCGGCTGTACGCAGGTTTAGCTCGGTTCTGGCCGGACACGGCGTTAATTGCTGGGCTGATCTGAAATACAGCCTTACGCAGAGTTCATCCTCGCTGCCTGCTCTCAAGCAGAGGAGCTCCGTGGCTTCAAAGCCACCGCGAAACCAAATGTCACAACCATCTCCTCCTTAGAGATGGAAAAAAGCCTGTCACAGCCGTCACCGCCACGCAGACACCTACCAGCGACCTCAAACTGCACGTTCGGATGCCGCGTGACAGGCAGATGTTCCCAGTAAGAAATACAGCCCTCGCCATAGCCTCTGGTTGCATCACCCACCAGGACAGCATTGCCTCAGCTTTCTCTGGCCAGAGCTTTGACCTACTGGAGTCACTTGAGCTCGGCCAAGGCTCTGCGTATCCCTCTTGACGACGGAGCCCAGACAGACACAAGAAGACCACGTGGCACTGCTGTCACTACAGGGAGGTTTGCCTTTTTCCTGTCATAAATTTCTGTGTCAGTAGGAAGCTGGCAAGGAGAAGGGGGATGTGAGACAACTTACATCCTGCTTATTGTTTTCTCAGCAGCATTTGTGTAGTGGATTTCTAGAAGAAAGAAAAAACACGGTTGGGATTTTAAAATAGCACTAGGGAGAACTGTGCGTGCTCTGTAATAGCTCGATAATTAAAATGGACTATAAACCATATAACTTGAAATTTCAGCACTGTAGTACACAGAAAGATTCTAAACCCAGTAACATCCCAGGCTCTTTGATGCAGAAACTTTCTCCTTCTTGCAGATTGCTTCTACATCTCCTCATCATTGGGGCATGACAAGGACAGCAGACGTGGTGCAGGTGCAGTGGAGATCAGTACATGATACAGACATGGATGTAAGCAACCCAGAGCTGACACTCAAGAGCAAGCTGGTTGCTTCATTGACAGGTTGAGAAGTGCTTTGCTGCTGCAAGATAATCAGGGTTATAACAAGTTAGAAGCTCTTCCCAGACCATTAGCAGCCACGTGAGTCCTGTGAACGAAGTTTGGGGTGGGGTGGGGGGTTAGAGAAGGGTGGGCACGTTGATCAAGTAGAGATCTTGAAGGTGGCAACAGTTAGTTGAGTCCAGATCACAAGGAACTGATCACTAAACCAACAGAGCTAGCAGTACCATCTTATTTAAGAATATTTCAGGCCGTCTTTAAAAAAAAAAAAGCGGTGGCCACATGGAAAGAAAGCAGTTAAAACCCACAGTGAGAGAGCAGTAAAAACCCATGGTAGTCCCACAGGGAGAATCGAGAACTATGCCTACAAACTGGCATCTCAGGGTTGAACCTGTGCATGTCTGTGTTTTGGGGAGACCAGGGAAAAGAGGGTGTTTCTCTGACTCTAATTAGACAGAAGATTGGCAGAAGTACTGGCAGGTCCTTCCATTTCTAGCCAGTTGGCTATTCTTGCTGTTCCTCTATCCCACTACTGAGGTGTGACAGTGGATTCAAATGTTACTGCTGGGAAGGAACTGACACATACACACACATGGAACATACAATGTGAGCCTCCTTCCCCTACAAATTCAGCCTAAAAACCCCCAAACAGCCCTTTATTTTATTTGGTAACTACTGCAACCTGGGCAGCTGTTCTGTACTGGAGGAAGGGATTGAGGGGAGAGAGAAACGATGCAGGACTCTTTCTGGATCTCAAGAAGAACGGCCCAGCAACGAGTAGCTTAATGACTGCTTTAAATAAGACAAACAATAGACAGCAGTAAATTGTACGTCCCTTCAGATGCTGGGTTCCCCACATTCATGTAGCATTGGACAGAGCCCAGATGGATTTTCCCACAGTGCACTGCGCAGATGCAACCCCATCCATGGTGAGCAGCTCTCCCTTTCACCACTTGACCTATTTTATAACTTCCTTACAAGAAAACAACCCTCTTTCTAAAGGATGTTCTCGTGAGAACTTGTTGCTGCTCTGATAGATAAAGGCAAGGCCAGGCAGGTGGGGCAATCACGGTGCCAAGTGGGAGCTGCCTGCAGGCTCCTCCTCCATTATGATGAGCTGATGGAGGTATCCTGCAGCCATGGGGTCCATGGACCCAGTGGAGACCTGGAAGCCACACCAGTTGTGCAGCCCAGCCCGAAGGTGATGTGTGGATCACTGACTCCTAAATGTTCAAGGCTCCCATGGGTCAGGATCAATACAGCAGCTCAGGAAAAGTCTCCTCACATCCGCTTTCATAGCCTTGGAGAACAGTTTGGCACAGGAACCTGAGAATTTGAAACTGCTGGCTCCGCAGTCTCTTTGCTTTCAAAACCAGGCTGGAGCTGGCTGGGGGAAGGGGCTGGAATATTAAAGATCAGGCATTGTTTTGGTACCATCAGTCAAACGTTCCGAGGCCGTCACCATGCACTGTCATGCTTTCTTGACCACCATGAACAACGTAGCCAAAACCTGCAGCTGTAGGGCACGGCTGGTTTTCAGAGCTGGGTGGAGAGTTTTAGGACTTAATGGGCAAGTCATACCCAGAAGGGCTCTGGGTAGCTGTTTTGTCATAGTTACATTGTGAGGGGGGGAAAGAAAAAGATAGATAGAATTCAGTTAACATTCAGAATTATTTGCATTAGAGTCCCTTTGAACTAGGAAACAGGTGGCAACAAATTGCAAGGCTGAGTGGTCACCAGTGTAGACCCTTTAAAGAAAAACTTTCCCAGCATGCTCTGTTCCCTTTATATAGGGGCAGTCCAGGGCACCACAGCCTTCAGTAGTCACCTGGCTTCTAGCTGTTCCACCCTACAGTGAGTACTTACCTCCTTCTTGACTTGCTTCCTCTTGTTTCCATGGGATATGCTGTACTGCTGCTCCCTACCAGGCTTCTGTTTAAGGAGATGTGGCTTAGTTTGGCTTTTTAAGTGCAAGAAACTTAAGTTGGATGTGGGGATGTAGCAAATCCAGAGTTAGTGCTCTTCCTAGAGCCTGTGAACTGAGCCCATGGAAGTGGGGTGGGGTAGTGGTTGATTGGCCTCAGTTTCATGAAGTGATCTCATTGTATGAAAGTACTAACTGTGTATGTGAATGCAGCTTTAGTCTTGAATTTCAATTAATTTTTGTTTATGCTTCTGGATTAGTTAATTTTGGGTGCATTCCTCTGAAATGAGGGATGGACAAGCACTTGTAAGCTGATCAAGGAATGTTTTGTTGTCAGTCCTGGGCTAGATGAGCCTGATCCACAAGTAAAACCATTTTATGCACAGGTGTCGGGGCAAGAGCATTAGGATATGGTAAACAAACTAACATGAAGGACATAAGCATTAGTATCTAACACAATCTTTTGTGTGTGAAGATATATTGTATTTGTAAGAGTGTATTTGTATCTCCCAGTGGGATAAAGATCTCGTGAACTGAGTCATTTTTAAGCATCAAAAGTTAGTGAAATACACCATTCTACTTTGATGTTTACATACATATATAATGGGATGGCTCACCTTAAAATTTGGTTAGTGTTCCACATGCTGTTCTGAATGATGCCTGGCCAGTGTCTGATTTACTTGCCACTGGTATGTTGTCCTACAGAATACAGTAAGCCAAAACAAAATCTAAAACATAAGTAAAATAAATCCAAGATAAATGTTTTATCCAACTCACAACAGACTACAGCCAAATATTTGACTGCCTAATTGAAGTCAAGCTTAAATGTTCACTTGATTTAAACATAGGGGCTGAAAACTGAATTAAGGAGGAAAAATCTTGTACAATGTACATAATGGTCAGTGATTGTGGGAACTAAATGTTTAATTTTTTTAGCTACTTGTGAAGTTTGAATATGAATTACAACAGCTCATCTTTAATGCAAATTTTCTTATATATCTCACATAGTGAATAGTGACTTCATGATCTAGAATACATGTTACATTCACACAATTGTCTTATGTTCATTCATCCTCAACTAGCAGTATTTTTGTTCCTGGAGGCACTATAAACTGCCCAAAGAACAAAGCAGGGCTTCAGAAAACTCAGTTAAGAAAACTGGCTAAATAACCTGACCGTGAGGTACATTACCCTAACTTACAACTTTGTCTTGAGGAACAGGGAAACATCCTGAGTATCCAGGTAACTGCAATAACACTCAGACTAAGAAATATCTGAATGTTATTTTTTGTGTTTGGTTTTTTTTCTTGGCTGACTGCATGTGAAAGGAGAAAAGAGATTTTATAAATTGGTGTAAGTATCCATGTAAAACTGAGCTGGATTTACTCATGGGCTTTAATTATCTGGGAGCATTGTTGCAAAATATAAACAAACAAGTTCTGACTCTGCCTGAACAGAGGTTCTCACTCCCTAATGCATACCCTACTACAAGCTTAATGTGTTTGTTCTCATTTCTGGCTAGCACATAGAGATAAAGCATATATAGGTGGTACTAGGTTGGGGGGGAAGCAGATGGGAGAAAAAGAGCAAACTGGCTGAAAAGGATACATATGGCATGCTTACAAAAGCTTTTAGATTCCTAGTCTGTTTTCAGGAATAGCTTTAGATATTAGTTAAAATTGCTTTTTATTGAAGAAGTCCATTGTGTTTGGTAGAGATGCAGGGGAAAAAAGGTAACTTCAAGCTGGGGTAGGGTAGGGGGCACAGAGGCAGGGGGTGAAGCAGCTACTAGCCGGCTTGGTGTACCAACTGTGAGCCTTTCACCTGTGACTGACTTCCTCAGCTGGCACAGAGCCTTCTTTGCACCCCTCGGGCTTTATTCCAGTTGATTCAATTCTTTCCCCACCCCTAACTGTTGAAGTGTCACTGCTACATCCCTTGATTCAATCCACAATTCAAGATTTTTTTTGGACAGCTGAACTTTTTACCCGATGACTCCTACTAGACCGGCATTTGAAGCTGACCTTGTGTTTTCCAAAAGAGACAGGTCATTGTAACCAAAAACATTAGCATTTCCCTTCCCAACATCAGTAAAACTATTGTTTTGCCATCCATACAAGGCTGTGATTTGCAATTACTCCACGCCTGCTTACCTTCAAATCAGTCTTTCTGTAACTGTTAGCATAATTAAACAAGCTGTTGCTTTGAATTAGTCTTGCGGCACTATTACATGCTTCTCTTTTATTGTTTTTCTGTACAGTGGAACAAAGCAATGCTTTGAAACAAAAACATTCAGGAAGTTTACATTGGTTTACATTTATTTAAAAAAAAATATTTAAACACTTGTCTATTTCACCTGTGGGCTATAAACTACAAATCAAATGGGGCTCATCACTTCGAAGAGGTTCACAAGTACAAAACAGCCTCCTTCTGGGATCTTCACATCCTCCTCTTCTGTGTGCTTATGTACAATACTGTGAAAAGGAGAAAGAGGCACACGTAAGAGGGCCCTGCTAAATAATGTGCCTGTTTATTTCAAACATCTTATTTCCATGGCTTGCACAACAGAGTAACGAATCCCATTCAGCGTGAACAAAGTCGGGAAGCTTTAAGTCCAGGTTTCAAGAAATGCTATCAAATTTGGACATTATGTATTACTTTGGTTCAGTATTCATTGTACTCATAGCCAAACTACACTCCAGCAGATGCAGGTTGAACAGAGAAAGAATAAAGCCAGCTACTCTGCAACATTACTGAACGGGGCATGAGAGAGGTTCTAAGCAGCAGAATTACAGGTGTCAGGCACTAATGCACTAAACAAAAGCTGGAAATCCCAAGCACTCAAGGCAAAGCTAACAATTACCTGTGAAGGAGCAGACTCTTCCCTCTGCTTGCCTGGTGACATCCCCAGAAGAGATGCATTCACAACATGAAACACTCCTGACCTGGGATGTCTTAAGTTCTCTGCTCAGCCTATTCTTCAGCCTCCTGCCTCTCATTCATTTATTTTAACTTTTGTAAAGATTCTTTTTTTAAGTAAAAGTTTTAACTTTTGTAAAAGATTCTTATTTCCAAAACTGATTCTCCAGCTGTAATGTCACTGCACTCCTTGGCATAATAATCTAAATTCCTTGCAAAAAGCATCTGGCCTCATTCAAAGATTATTTCTCCTCCCAGAACGCCCTTTCACACTGCTGCCATGTTCTCTTTGACTTTTTGTAGCATGGGATTTGGTTCTTGTTTCTTCCCTCCCTCCTTCTTGTCCCCCATTTTCTTCTCAAGTAACTTGGTCAAGCTCTGCTTCATTTACCTTGTCTACAAGTCTCTTTGCATCCGACTTGTGAACCTTCTCTATTTTTAGATATTCTTCTCTCTGGAATGTCTAACTGATACCAGAGACATTTCAGGAGCTTGGGATTGTCCTTGAAATGCACTAAAATTCACCTACTACACTGGGATATTCAAAGGCTCAATAGTAAATTACAAGTGTTTCTCTTGAATGACAGTAAAATCTTTACTTATAAAGATGAAGACAGCCTCCAGTCTAATGAACAGCATTCATTCAGGTCTGGACAACTGCATCACAAGAAAAATATTACAGTGTCATCAATATCTGTACTGTGTCACAAATGTACGTGGTAGTTTGCCTAGCAAAACACAGAAACTTCTCTGGAACAGAGGCTATCTAAGCAGGCAGTAAGTGCAAAAGAGTAAACCTGTCAAATGACAGGAAATAAGCTCTAAGGAAGGTTAGAAAAGAGCATGTTTCTCTAAATGAACTTCAAGTTTGGAGACAAAAAGGGCCACAGGAGTGCAGAAAACACAGACACTGAAAAGTGAAACTGTAAAAAGTAAAGATGTTAAGGTTTCCAAGAAAGCCTAAAACTAATATTCTTAGAGGCAGCTTGCCTACAGCTCAGCCACTCCTCAAATCCAGAGTATCAAAACACAATCTTCTCATTAGCAATAACATAAGGAGGAGGAGTTACCATTATTTCCTCGGATAAATGCATCCCCGTACTTGTTCTTTAATTGTCCATTTACATATTCTTCAGTCTGTTCCAGAGCTATATTCATGTACCCATCCAGGCAAGCCAGGACACCTGAAGACAGTGACAGTGAATCAAAAAAAAAGTGAATCAGCTTAAGCTCATTTTAAAATAAACAAAAATGCATTGTGATAGAACACAAAAAGCCTGCATCTTCATAACGAACGAAAAGCCCGAGCTTGTCCAGATGAGTCAGTAGATCAGAGTATTCTTCAAAGAATTAAGCCAGGATTGAGGAACTCCAGGCACTCCAGTAGCAACTTTTATCAGTTAATGTAAGGGCGTGGGAAAAAAGTCATTAAGGCATAACTTTCAAAAGATTGACAATTTCCACTTCGAAAGTTGAAGTTGTCTCTTCTCGCTTGTATTTCAAGCCACACACCTGTGACATTAAGTGTAACTGCATAACCTAAGGACAAGGCTAAGTAAATTGAGTTTTCATCAAAACTTGCTAAGATTGAAGCTGAAAAACAGCCCTTTTAATACAGGACACCATACACGCTTTTTCGTATTTATTTTTGTGCTTACAGATCTAGAACACTGACTGCAGGTCTCTGTTTTGGTGTACACAAAATTTACATAATTTAGGTTTTCCAATGACTCTGTAATCTTCCCATGAAAATAAAAATACACTGTTTATTTAATGCAACTCAAGAAAAAATAATCATTGCCATTTGTAGTATTAGATGTTCTTTTGATCAGGAAAATATGCATTTGAGTAGCACTGCTTTTAGACAAGTATTTATATTCTCACTTTTCTCGGCCCCTGTTGAAGGCTGTACCTTTTTCACACAGTACTTCCTATGTGCTGGCAGCACGGTAGCATTTTTTCATTTAAAATCACCCCTCGGTGCCTACACCCACCCTTAAGATCAGAACCATGGCGGTCTGCAGATTTAACTCACCTCATCAACAAACAGATTTTTCATGTAAGGAGCTGAATGTGGGGATTAACAAATGTAAAGAATTGCTCAGAGAATCTGATTTGCTAATCGTGCACAAAACAACTTGTAAAAAGCTATATTAATTATCTCCATTTTGCTTGTGTTTTCCTGACTTCATCCTTGCACACATAGACAATACTAGTAAAATAATTTTTTCCTCTGTTTGAAAAACACCTAATTTTTTACCTGGCATTAAAACTCAAAATATAGTGTATTGGCTGTACTTGGGGAGGGGAAGAAACTCCAGTCTGAGAATCCTCCTCAAGGACATGGTTTCATTTTTCAAAAGTGTTACTGTAATATCTTCCATGAAATAATTAGGAATTCAAGTTCTCCTGCCAACCTGTAATGGTTTGAGGATTATTATTTTCCTTTATGTCTTTATTTCCACTGTTTCCACACACATAGGAAAAACTGACAGCTCACAAAGTGTTACTAAATGCATCAAGAAAACCCAAAACAAGGAAAAGTCAGAACTCTCTTTCACCTCAGTAATCCTGAGTGCTCCACGTAACAATAGAGAACAAAAAAAATGCTTGTTCAAAACTAAAATTGGACTGTGTGGATTTTCTTAAGCTACCACTCAGTAGGCCATAAATGCAGCATTTTCAAACTCTTACAGGAGTGTATTCACAGTTGTCTCATTCTCTTCCTCCTTTTCTTTGTGTTTGCTCTCAGGCCACTAATGGCATTAAATATCATCAGTGCCCATCCTGGCTAGTATTTTATCTGGTTTATCTACATGTAGGGATGTTTTCATGTATATATCCATCTCTACACATAGAAATCATACATATTAATTTATCACTGATTACTTTCCTGCGGCTTCTTCTCTTAGACGTGCACAGCACTTGGCAGCAAATCAAGACATTTTACAGCTATGCATCAACACTTGCATTAGGCCACGTTTGTGCTTATGGTGGCTCAGAGGGTGGAGGTACAGACATAAAATTAGCAACTCTGTCTAGATTTTCCCTCTAGACAGATCTGCAACAACAGGCTGAGATGCTGGCTCTTTTAATGTTCATTTTTTAAAAACGTTGGTCAAATTTCTGCAGAAAACAGAGTGCATAGTTTACAGATGAGAACAGTATACAGGTTTTTAACTGCAGAATCACATCAAGTGGGAAGGAAGGAGAGCAGAGGGAAATAAGGAGGGGAAAGTAGAGTAGCAGTTACAAATGGATCTTACTGAGCAGAAGGTACAAATGTTCTCAAAGCAAACAGAAAATGCATCCAAAAGCCAAAACTGCTTTGGCCCTGCCTTGTATATACCTTTAGGTAAATGATGACTTGCTTTAGTTGACTTTAATGAGCTGTTGCTACATTCTCCTGCAAGAAGGAATTTACAGAGGCCAAATACTGATGGGAAGCAATGAAGTTTTTAAGCCACCAACCCCACCTCAAATGCTCAATGTGGTTCTCAAAGAAGTGACAGATAGCAAATTTTGTAAACTAAGACACTGAAGGAAGGGATAGGAAGGCACTGCTTGCTCTGCCAGTGAACAATAACAATTTTAAACTGCTGTAATACAAAGACTCCTTGTCACAGCACAAACAAGTTTTCTCTCACAAGTGCTAAGCTGAGCCAATTGAATTAAAGCTATCTGTAGCAGTACTATAATGTTTAAGTCATTTCAGAGTAAAATGTCTAAACTATGCACAATAGGAGATACATGATAGTTTTAATTAAGTTTGGATAGTACTAAAAAAGCTGGACAGGCTGATAGTCTCATCCTAATGGGATTCGGATCAGGACATTTCATTGAACAGAGCAGTTTAATTTACTGGTTAAAAACCCTACAATCCTATATACAGTGCATGAAGGTATACAGAGAGGCTGAAGAGTTCCAGAATAAAACTGCTGGACTGTGTTAAAATGAGCTGGCCATGTAGCAGTAAAAGCCACAATAAGCTTTCTCCTGTACCTCCATGAATCTTGACCCAATGTGTGTGTAAGCAGTTGTTTGACCAAGAATGTAAATACCTCTTTAATCCCTCATATAAGAGCGGGCTTATGACTGATAGCACAGTTTTCTGTTTGAAGCTTTTCTGGACCAAGATCTCTACTAGGAATTGGAGAACAGGAAGGTGAAGAAAAGGGTAGTTCCAACAAGGGTCGGTATCAGAGCAGTGAAACAGGGACTGCTTGGCTGTTTCAGGAATTATAATTCCAGCCAATCTTTACAAATACCAGTTTAGAAACTCAAAATCATCCTGAGACTCCAGTCTAACCATCTGTGACTAAGGAAACTAATGATTTAGATAAGTAATTTTAATCTCTGAGTCCACCATTAATCTCTTTTAATCTGTCTCTCCAGAGCTGATTTTCAGTTTTTAATGTTACCATTCTGAGATCTATTTCACATACTCAAAGATTCTGGATCCCACTGTTTTGCTTTTCAAAAGCAAATGCATCTGTTCCAGCCTCCCCAAACAATTACTTTACTCAGTGTGAGAGACAGATGGAGAACTTACCTCGATAATCAACTCCAGAATTTAATTTTACAACAACTGGCCTTCCAATGATTTGTTTTAGGAAGTCACTTGGGGTTTGCTTCCGTAGACTCATCTTGATCTTTTCTGGTAAGCTGGGAAGAGAAGTTGAAAGAAAACATTTGGATAAGCAACGTGCTCACGTATGGTCTTAAACACTCAGTACAAACAGGCAGTCCCCTGACTCTTAATACTTTTGGTAGGAGAAAATATTGAAAAGAGATAAAACCTTAAGGGTGTAGGCGGAGAGACAAGAGCTCTGAGAGCCGTAGCATTAAACCTTCCTTGTGGCATTTTTATAATGTCTGAAATTATTAGAAATCCTTGTTGGCCACATCTTGTAAACTTCCGACATAGCCAAAGGCCTCATCACCTCAGTAACACGTTTTGCTAAAATGGTTTTGCTGAAATTAGAGAGCTAAGCCGTAAGAAGCGGTTTGTATCTTTAGGGGGTGGCGGGAGAAGCCAGTACAGACTCTACACACAGAAGTCTGTGCTTCGGCGGGAAGAGAAGGATTTTTGATCTCGATTGACAAATCTATCAGGAAGAAATTCTTTGCTGTGAGGGTGGTGAGGCACTGGAACAGGTTGCCCAG
>JAHREE010000567.1:1039512-1052197 GCA_033628505.1 Tringa tobata
AGAAACTTCTCAGTGATGGATTCTAGTTGCTGGCCTGATCCAAAACTCCTCCAAGTGGATTCAGGGTAGGACTCTTAGGTGTGGATCCTTTCCATCCACTTGGGATCAAGAAAGCTCTGTACATGCTTTCTCCACAGCTATCCCACGGGATTCCTAAGGCAGCGCTGCGTGCGTTGATGTTTTGTGCTGCTCAGCCTCACGACAAGAGAGCTTTTGCCACCCAAGTAGCTTGTCTGCTTTTCAGTCCTTAAGTAACTCCTGTGCCCAAAGAGCGGAATTAGCTTCCCCCTCATTGCTGTGGCCCCCCCAGGCTGTTGTCTGATAGCAGGCCAGTGGGTAGGATGTGCTGAGGGCTCTGTGTTGTGCTGTGCGTTGTCAGAGGCTGCGCGGTGTGCAGAGGATAGGTCTGTGCCAGATTTGTACTTTGGCACAGGACTGCTGAAGCTGACCTCCCGACTCTCTTGAAATTAGCATAACCTCCCTGCTGGGCTGTGTTCTTTCGCTGTGGTTTGTGCTTCTTAGAAGTCCTCTTCTGATGTCCTGAGGGTGAGGGATTGGACACTGAAGGGTGCAGGAAGAAGCAGCAGAAAGGAAGTATTGGGCCTCCCTCCTTTTCCTCTTCAGCAAACTTCCTCGTAAACAGGGAGCTGTCAGCAGGTCTTCAGGGAGCTGGGGAGAATAATGTGAGAACTCAGCCTGAGGCTTTCTCTCTGTCTCGTAGTCTTTCAGGTCTGTAGATAAGAAAGGGAAGGTCCTCAGAAGCTTTCAGAGTCCACTTAACTCCCTGGGAGTTACTGGAAGTGCTCTCGTCAGGCTTCCACAAGGGACAAGCTTTTCCATGAGTCTTAAGAGGTTTGACATCCTCCCCTTACATGCATTTGGGTGGGAGAATTGAAGCTTTTCAGCATAGTCAATCTCTGCCTATACAATAAAAGATCAAAGTTTTGGGTTTTTTTCCCCCTAAATGAAGACTTAGTTATCCAACATTATTTCCCACGCTATGCTAAAATCATCAGAACTGCTGATTCCCAGACATGTTCTCAATTAAAAAGTTAATGCATTTTTAAATTGGACCTTAATCAAAAGACATTGGGTTTGTCCTACAGATTTTCGGTAGAAGGGTTGCCCAGAGAGGCTGTGGAGGCCCCATCCCTGGCAGTGTTCAAGGCCAGGTTGGATGGGGCTTTGAGCAACCTGATCCAGTGGAAGATGTCCCTGCCCACGGCAGATGGGTTGGAACTAAGATGATCTTTAAGGTCACATCCAACCCAAGCCATTCTATGATTCTATGAAGAGCCCAATAAAATTCTGCCTTCAAGTTCTTACGTTGGGCTTACCTCCTTAGAGTGTTCATATCATCCTGTATGGATTAAGTGACATGATTACTTTTTGTCATATGTTTCTCTCCTGTGGCTTAATAGATCACGTGAAAATTGTGCTTTCTGTTACGTTAAGTAAAGGCTGGACACCCCTGTTGGTTCTTTTCTGCAACATTTAGCTAGATTCTATCCAAAATACGATGGAATTGGACATAGCCTTTTGTGTCTAGACTTTCTAAAATATTAACATCAAAGACACACATGTTCTCTATTTTTTTCCAGTGTGAAATATCAATTCCAGATGACATTTCAATGTAAACTTTTCCATAGCCAGTTCAATGATGCTAATTTGCCACTTCAGGTTGAAAACTCCAGTGTCAAGTTTAAGCGTAGAGACAGGCTGAAGTGGTTACTTTAAATTGACCTGCTGGTGTAAAGCATCTGCAAGGTTAGTTCCCAGCTCCCCAGAAATGCTTCTGATGCAGACCTGGGGATATGAAGTAAATATGAGGCAGCTCTAATTTGTAGCGTGGTAAAAACAATCCATACCTCGTTCTGAAATTCAGTGAAGAAGGAAGATTAAAAAGTGTTCAGTCACCTTTCTGACCTTCTCTGGCCCTTTCCAGTTAAGGATCCAGCTGATGCTCTAGAGAAGAAATACCATCTGACTCATAGGGTGAATAAGTCTTTTTGGGAACTAACAGGATCTGCCATCAACTGACTTCTCCCCTCTCAACCCAATTTTTCCATTTACCTGACCCTCCACAGGTATTTCATATATGGGGAAAATGTATTTTTGCCTCTCCTCAGAAAGAGCCTGAGAGCCATTCCATGGATTTCAGCAAGCAGCAGATTAGGGATCAAGCCTAAAATAAATCAAGCAGGTTCTTTTTTCCATCCACACATTTCAGTCTTCCAGAAATTGTAAGACATAAGCCTGAACCCAGCAGTGCTACTTCACTGTGTGGGGCAGCCAGCGCAGTTTAAGTAATAGTTGTAATAGTAGCAAATTGAGTTTTATTGACAGACCACAACATTATATAAAAAAGAAGTGTAGATAACTGAAATGCGAAGCGTTTGCTGAGACATATGAAGAAAAAGGTCTGGAAAATAGACATGAAAAAAGAGATCAAGGTTGCAAACCTTTGGTTTTGTTGCTATTGTATATTTGTAGAGTATGCAGAACCTCCTTAGACATTACTGGAATGCAAATAATGAAATAATAATTAAATTTTAGAGAGAAAATAAGTATACCAAGACGGTTCAGTTTGCCTAAGTGAGGATCATGTTCCTGGATATTAGCCAGAGTGGAAGGCATGCGTAGAGGCTACCAAGTCAATGTTTATTCTGCTGAGACATGTTACTGTTCTGAGGATACTGGAAATAGGCAAAAATGATGATGTTTGTTGTAACTCAGAATACCTGGGTCCTCATATGCTTCTGTCAGAGGCTTCCAGGGTGACTTTGGGTGATTCGCATCCTCAGTGGCTCAGTTCCCACATTCAATTACAAGAAATTTGATTAGACGGAAGAAGCTCTTTCTATTAGTATAGATTACTTTTGACATGGAGGGAAAATAGGGAAGCTATAGGTAGAAAAATCTCAAATATTCCTAGTTTCAGTAATTTTAAATATAAATATTTAATCTACTGTTAATCCAGGAAATTAAACAAGTGTTTAAAATAATGGAGATTGTCGTATAATCACTCTGTTCTTTCTGTGCCTTCACTAGCTAGAGAGCTCAATTTCTTCATAGATAAGATGTGATTTAATGTCAATGTTAGGTCACTCCTAGAGCATTTGTGAGCGGGTATTTTTCACTGGCCTCAATTCTTGGCCATTGACTACAAAATCATTATTTCTCAAGTTAAGGGAACAAAATGGAATGTGATTATTTTGTAATGTAACAACAAAACTAGGTAAAATCAAAAGGGAGGATTAGAAATTGTATATATGCAAGATAAACAGTTTTGTTAGGAATAAAACAAAAGCATAAATTTTCATATTAAGTCAGAAGTTAGTTTTTAACAGAGTACATTATGCATCTCTCCTGCCTTTTAAACTTTATTACCATTTCAACGGATACACTAGTGAAAATAAGGATGCTATCCATAAATATAGATCTGCCAGTACACTGTGACTGCCTGTGACCCAGTCCTCAGGGCCTGCAATTTCAGAGGTAGTAAAAACCTCAAACACGCTGTTCAGATCTGATTCCCTGGTGTTCACACATGCAAGAAAATATTCCTAAATACTTCAGTCTTGACTGCTCTTACAAGAAAAAATATTTTACTAGAAAAATTATATAAAACAATATTGAAGGTGATATACTAACTGTTCCAGATCCGCGCTAGCAGGTATGAATGAATATTGTCTTCTAGAAGAGAGGAATGATGCAGGACAACTGACTCGCTGGTCCGTGTTCCATTTTTCAGCTTTCAGGCAAAACTGCCATCTGTGCTATCAGTGCAGCTCCACTAGTCCTAGGAATTGTAGGAGCTTTAGGGCAAAACCAACACCCCTGTTTTCTCACTCACCTAATCCTACCTAGAAAATTTAGAGAGCAGTAGCATAAAGTCCCTGTAGCAATTCAGGCCACCTGTCATTAAAAATCGCATCCTTGCTACTGCTGGTGGACCCGCGTGGACGTTCAAACCGGTGGAGAAACTACTCAGCACAGACAAGGCTTGTGACTGTGAAACCAAAAAGGTTCGAAAGGCTCTTCTGGGGCGAAGAGAGAGGATAGGACAGCCTGATCAGAAATCCTTGCAGGCTTTTGTGGCTAGGAAGGTCTTGACAACATTGCTGTAAAATGGGTTATAAATCCTTATGACTTGGATCATTAAAGAACTACGGCGCTCGTTACTTCACTCTGCTCTACATAAACAGGACTTCATTCTACAAAGAGGAAGAAAATTCCCTCCGCATTCAGGAGAAACTAGAAGGTGAAGAAGCAAGCTGTGTTTGTACCATGCATTGCTTTTCTTTGGTTTCTTGTTTAATTTTACTTCCAGCTTCCCTGAGTTAAAACTGCTCTGCTTCCTCTATCACGTGTGTGGAATCCTCTGGTCTTGCCTCTTCAGAGCCTTATCCAAACCATGTCACCAAACCATCATCTCCTGAGCTACTACATTTTTTCCTATGCATTCACCTTCCTCATCCAAATCATCATTTTGTGGGTTTTTTTTTTTTTTTCCCCATGGTTTTCACCTGTGCACTTGTCTGCTTGGAACTGACACTACCAATTGATTTCACATAATGCACGCAGCACAACCTAAATATATATTTCTGTCCCTGGATGTAGGGTTCAGACATTGAAATCAATGCCTTGGAGGTGAAAGGCTTCATCGTCCATAAATAACTGTTGAGCCACTCGTTTCAGCTCCTCAAACTGAGTATCGACAATGGGATGTGTCATTTGGAAGATGAAAGTACTCATGCTATGCTCATATGCTGAAGTTTCCTCAGTTGGAGGGAATTCTAATAGAAATGGGGAATAGCACTGGATTAGTATTTTCGCACAACATGGATAAGGAGATTTTTTTTTTTTAATAGTAAAGCACTATCTGTGATATTTTGGCCCAACAATGAATAATAAATTAATTATCACATGCTGTGTGAATAATTCAGAGATACATCAGCAAACAATGCAAATTTCCAGTTGAAATAAGCAAGTCGAGTACTGGACAGGTATTCTAGAGACATGGGATCTGTTCTCCCTTCTGTTGCTGAGCTGCTCTCAAGTGTAAAGACAGCCCATCTCACCTCTCTGTGTCTCAGTTTCCCTTCTGTAAAACAAGAAGAGTGATTTATCTAAAGTGCTTTCAGATCAATGGAGGAAAGTCTTTACGTAACAGCAAGGTATTATTAATATCCTAATGATGCCATGAGAGAAAATGATCAAATTTTTTTTTTTTAGTATTTTTCTTTGCTGTTTAGGACTTATTTTTCTACTGTCTATATTTTCTGGTCATATGTCTAACAGCTGAATGTTGTCACTTTCTTGCAGAACATACAAGTCTCTTTGTATCTATATGATATAAAGATGAAAAACAGGTTAAATTCTGGTATGTCATTTCTCTCAAGGCTGGAGGGCCAAAGTCAAAGGGAAAATCTAATGATTTACTGCATGAGCAAGTGCAAAATCTATGCATTAATAAATTCTTCAGGACTGTATATTCATGCTTTACTCGTACTGGGTTTTAAGCTTGAATTTTTTTTAGGAGTTGAAATAAAAAAGACTGCTTTCAAAAATTGCCCCACATTAAATAACCCATGTTTAAGAAATTGTGTATTTATTTTTCAAGTAATCTCATTACTACCAGACTACTTTTTCCTTTTGACAGTAAAGCAGAGTGCTTATCTTCCATATTTTCATAATGAAAGCTCCCAAGCACAGGATACTGTGGCAGATTTACAGCCTGCGAGCAGCAGAACTGACAGGCATTTTAATATGAAAGGAGATATGATGTCTTTAATGTACAGTGATGTCACTTCTAACAAGGTAGAAGCCTGCTTTTTGCACTGCAATCACCATAAGAAGTGAAACCTGTCTGCTTCTGGAGTGACCTTTTAACCCAGGAAAAGGTCACAAATAATAGAAAAAAGACAGGACTCTGCTTACTCAGGTGGAAGGGCACACTGACGTTGGGGGAGCAAGGCTATTGTGGATGTGCATTATCTCCAGGAAGTTGAAGCTAGAAATAGTCTAGCTAGAGCTAACCTTGAGAACAGAAAAGGAAAGGATAATGAAAATCCTCAAGGGAGTGTTAAACTGAAAGCTAGATTGCCTGTTGACCACCTTTTTTCCTTTTATCCAGCATTGATTGGACCTAATAACTTGAAAGTGATATTGACAGCAATATAGTCTACCATTAGCTGGACACAAGATTATTTCACTGAGATAAAGGACAGCAACTCAGTACCAAAACCCGGGTCTATCATTCTACATTAGACCAATGAATTTACTACTTTGACTAGGAAATACTTGCCAGTGATTTTAAAGGCTGATTTAAAATGTGCATTTCTTAAGTCCCTGCTTATATGTGCTTCCAGCTTCTGACTGAAAGATTTTATCATTCTAAAGCTGCACCATTATTAAACCTTGTATACAAGAGCATGAGATGAAAAGGCCATTAAATGGCAAGAACTCTCAAGGTCCAATAAATATCTTGTTTTAACATTAGGCTGGTGACTTTGGTTAAAGACAGGAAATTTCTTTAAAATTTCTTTAAATTTCTTTAAATATTTTTAAATTGATTAGATGGAAGAAATTTCTTCAAGAAGTTTCTTTTAAAAAAAAAAGTATGTTGGCATCTATATATGTATGTATCTCTATACATATAGATATATCTCATCAAGAGATTCACTTCCTCTAAAATAAAATTCAAGAAAATCAACTTTGAATATCATGCCTTCTGGTGTTTTCACAGTTTGATCTTGAAGGAATGTCCTAAGGACATGAAAAAACAAACATAAGTAATTCTGTTCTTTTCTATTGTCTTTGCAGAAATCTTAATTTTAAAAGAAAATGCTTTCCAGCAGGCTCTGAACCATCATGTTCCCCTAGATGCGGTGCCAGTGCACAGAAACAGCAATATTCAGGTAAGGTGGGTTTTTTTGGTTTTGGGGTTTGTTTTTTTTTTTGGTGGTTGGACTCGATGATCTCGGAGGTCCCTTCCAACCATGATGATTTTGTGAAAACAAGGAAGAAATCATAGTGTTGGCCAACCTGTGTAGTCTTAGCCCAAAAAGGAAGTGTTGATGTCAGTAGAGCTGCATATCTGTGTGTCCTGCAAAATCAGAAATGATGGTTGACCTCATGAAGATGCCTGTAATATTCCACAGCTAGTCCTGTATTGTTATGAATTTAATATTTATGAATGAGTATGTTCTTAGGGGTGACGTGATTGTTTTTAATTTACTTTGAAACAGCTGTCTCTCTTCATCCCTTTTCAAAATGCAGGAAAGAGAAACTGCAAATGCAAGTTTACATATAGAAATAATCAACTCACATTTCAGTAAAAAGGTCAGAAATACTGGCAGTATCAGTGAATTCTTCTCCCCATTTTGAACCCGTTCTTCTGACGGTTAGGGAACGTTCCAAAGATCAGTTCTCTGTATGCTTGGAGATATGATAATTATATTTTCCAAAAAGCAAAAATACTGGGAAATGAGGTATGATGTGATACTGCTTGTAGATCCATAGATCCCTGGGAAAAAATACTAATCAGATGCCATTAACGTAAGTTAACGGTTTGAAAGGTTCTGTAATGGTTTTAAAAGATCCTGTGTGTGGAGACGAAAGCAGCTTGACAGACACAAGTTGTGAACTGCCTCACTTTCCATGCTACCTTATATCTGTCAATATATTGGTTATGGAGCTCTGCCGAGGCCGGTTCTCAAAAGGCAGTCTGTCACATTTCTCAAAAGATAAAACATCCCTGAGGGTACAAAGAATTCAGGGACACACAAGCTGATAGACAGGAGCAGCACTGCAACTCTAACATTTTATGGCTAAGTTCAATGAGTGAGTCCTTAAACGGATAATTGAATTGATGAAAGGCTCACAGTTGCTCCGATTAAGCTTGTTCTTTCTCCATATGTAAGACTCGGGATAGTTTAAGCAAAACTGGAAGAAGAAATTCAGGAGAGAGACATTCATAAGCACTTGGAAAATTGGTCTCACATGAGAAGCTTGCCATTTGTTAAGTTGCATGTGCCATTTGTCCACACAAAGAATCCTTTTGCCGAAGAAGTGTCATTTGCAACAGCCCCTTTTTTTTCTAATTAAGGATTTCTAAATATTTTTAGAACGTGTCTCACTGCTTCATGACTCATTCCCCTTACGATCTTTGGTATTTTTCCCATTTGTGATCATGTAGCATCCCTGTGGCATATGGTCACCTGGGAAAGTACTGTTAGGGAACAAATTAAGGGATTTTAGCTATTTTTAACTTTGAAGGTAGAAATGTGGAAGAAGAGCCACATCAAAGCAACATTTTTCAATCTACTGCCTTATATCAACCAATCTTATTGTCTGCTTGTGCTTTCCATGCTGTGTCCCTCTGTTGTATCCTTGTTTATAACTGAATTATAAACTGTCTGGGGAATATGCATTGCTTCTGTGTGTGCTTATACAGTGCCAAGTGCAAGAGAGTGATGGCCTGTGACTTGTATCGTTAGGTGCTATGATAATAACATTTTTAAACAAACGCATATTGGACCAGGAACTTATATGTTCCTTCTTTTAAAAGCCTGGGGTTTAAACCTATATGTGATTAGTAACTTGCTTTGTTGTCATTAGCTGCTTCTTTACAATACTCAGAGGTAGTTATGTTAGCAGGTATTTGATGGGTAACAAATCTCTGTGTGTTTAATTAGATAGGATAGGGAAAGAACACTTTCTGTAGGGATGAATTTTACTTGTCTTTGAATGCCAGTACCGGTTCGTTGATACTCGGTGCGTGAAGTTCAACTCACCTGTTTGCTCTGGCCATGATGCAGGTAAATGTTTAGTGTCAGGGAGCACATACTGTATTGAAAGCTGTCAGTGAGGAGGCATGTACCTGGTGCAGGCAGTCTGAAATGAATGAACTGGTTTGGACTATACACACCTCTGAAATAAAGCCAGTATTTGAGCTGAATTTTCAATGGTTGAGTCTCGTATAAGTAACTTAATATGGCTTACAAGTTATTTAAGACCATGCTTACACTTTCTCCCTAAATATATAAATATATGTTGAGTATTCTGATAGATTTTTTTTTTTTTGAGAAAAGTAGATTTTATTCACAGTTTATTTATATGTATGTTCAGTGCAATTACATATATACATTAGTCTCACAGCACATGGTTCATGAATTAATATAGCATATGCTTGAATATGAATTTTTCTTCTTTAAATAAGGCTGGGTTGTAACTGCATTATTTTTTTTTCTTACCCCCAAACTGATTTTGGATTCCTTCCACACATGTGACATCATTCACCATTCTTTTTAAATAACCAGATTGGTGAGACTGTTTGACTTTTTAAAGCACCTTCTCTTTATGGAGAATTAAAGGTCATAGCTTGAAAACTGGCCATCCGAGCTCAGTCATTTCTACGTATTTTGTTAATTTTTCCTGGTTAATGATCCTTTCAAATTCAGATTGCACGGTTACTTCAGACTAACATCAAATGCTCCTCAGAAATAGCAGCTCACAGTGGGAAAAGATAACCCATTTCCTTTTGCACTGTAGCTCTATCTGTGAACTATTGGCATCACATGAAGATTGATTAAAGTTCTGCAGACACCTAATGCAAAAAAAACCACCCGCCAACCTCTCCTTGCCTGTTTCAAACGGTAGCTATCTCAAATTCTAGTCGCTGGTCTCTGAGGTCTGAAACTGGCTGAGTCTGTTTATCAATTAGGGTGCCAGTGTTTAGAACAACATTCAGAGGATAATGGTAATGAGGGACCACAGCCATGGCTCCAGGGGAACATATTAGTATTAACCTCAATGCTAGGTCACGCACTATCCCTTTTAATGAAGGATGCTAGGGCTTTCCAGACAGGTGCATTTTGAGCTGAAGAGTAACATAACCTTTTCTACCTTATCATGTCAGGTGGCAAATTTAAACCACAGTGGACTGGAATAGGCTTGCTCAGCACTATAGAAAATGTAATTCCTTGGCCATCTTTCCTCTTTATCTCCTGTTAACATGCTCCAGACTGTAAAACAGTAACAGAAACCATTTTCAGATAAACAAAAACTGTATGAAGGTGTACACTAAGGCTTTATGCCCTTCCCCTTGTTCTCCTCTGTGAACTGCAGAACAGGGTGCTGTTGGTGAAGAGGTAGTGGATGAACCTGGATATTGAGTGCACTGTGCTTTGGGGTCCCCCTGTTTGCGTCTGGTAGACTACCTTCAAAAGCTTCACCAGCCTTGCCCCACCTAATGTGTGAGCCCAAAGGCTTTGGGGAGGGAGGCAGTTGGTTGTGAATGGGGGATATGTGAATTTGACCTAGTCCTCCTCTGTATGGTGTGCTTTTGCCAGTCTGTGCTCCCTTGGAGTTTCTATTTTTAAATATTATATGCGTGTCTCCAGAAAATTGCCTATTTAGTTTTACAATGAAAAGTTTCCTGGGAACCACCACCTTGTTATCTGTTCCACAATGGGCTCACTCATAAGGTAAGCTTGAAATATACCCTATTTCTCTTCAGGTTTTGGAGGATAAAAGCAGTCGATTCCATTAGCCATCAGTCAGGGACAGAATAGCTCATAGATCTGAAAGTGCTGAATCCAAGTGTCATTATTTATGGTTGGGAGGCAGCATGATTCAGTGAAATACGCTGCTTTTCCCACGAGTTACATAAGAATTACCACTTTGATGCTGCTTTGTGATCTTGGATAAGCCACCTAAACATTTTGTGATTCAGCTTCCCCTTTTATAAAAAGGACGTAACGGGACTTACCTTAAGAAAATATATTGTCAATGTGAAGTGCTTGGAGGCAACACTAACGATAGCGGTGACCTCTGAGGCAGGGCAGCAGGGGGACACAGGTAATATCAGCACCGCCTGCTCTGCCAGGAGCATGGGGGCAAGCAAGTCTGTTGAGCAGCAGCCAAGGATTCAAAAGCTTGGTGATGCCAGAGAGTCCTTGTAGCCACTGGACTAGTGGCCTCTGCTGCTTCTGCAGTACTGAAAGGCCAACCAGATGCTGTGACCCAGACACTACGGAAAGGAAAACCGTCTCCTAAGAGCTAAGATCATTAGTGGGTATATCTAAAGGGGGATACTTGTTGCGACATTGATTTATGAACTCTTTTAATTACATTAAAATAGGTGCTGCCAGTTACATGTTTGCAGCAGAGTAAGCTTTTATGAGGCCAGACTAATGAATGGGCCCCTCTGCACCCTCTGAAATAATTTGAGTCCCTCCCTTGTGTATAGATTGAAATTACAGCAGCAGCCATAGCCCAAGTGTGCCAGTACCTAGAGAACAGTCCAGTGCAGACCCATCAGTCAATGTCCTATTGATCATATTAACAAAAGCATAGTAGTAGTGTGTCAGTGCTGAAATGTTGCCCTG
Organism: Tringa tobata; assembly: GCA_033628505.1. NCBI lineage: Eukaryota > Metazoa > Chordata > Aves > Charadriiformes > Scolopacidae > Tringa > Tringa tobata. The sequence goes on from JAHREE010000567.1 coordinate 1,050,909, forward strand.
GATTTATATTTGCGCATTCTTCTAGAGCTAATGTAATTTCAGTGATATCCTCTGTAATTAAATATTATTAATAACCATGTGTTTTATTTAATTAAAGATGTTCTGGGCGCATCAGTCACCTTTTTGCATCTGGTACAATGCAAAATTTCGTTTGGGAAGGGCTGCGGTAGCTCTGCATAGAGCTCAAAAGCCAGCTTGAGAGATCTTGAAAGAAGTTTCGATTAGTGGAGGGAGGTCCACAGCAAGAAAAATATGCTGATGCTCTAAGCTTCCTCCTTCTGACCCTCCCAGTCACTTAGTCCAGTTAGAGACAGGCCTACAATGGAGTTTCTATTGAAACTGAGGAGGATAAGCAATAGCTTTTCAGACATGATCTATTCCTGGTAGCTGATGATTGATTTTAGATGTTTGAATAGATGCGCCTGCCTTTTTTTTTTTTTTTTTAATAGTGATAGAATTGTTTCTGGTGCACTTCTGGAGCACAGTGACGGCTATATTTCAGGTGCCCTTCTTCATCATTCAGATCCGAGGGGGAAAAATAAAGTCCCTTTGAACTGCTTGAGGGACAGCATGATTGGCATCAAGTATAAGCCCACCTCCTGTTAGAGCTGTGGCACTGTGGTCAGTGAGAAACTAGTGCTGATCAATGCCACCCAAACGTAGCCGTCAATAATAAAATAAATCCACGACAGAAAAGGATTGTTGTCTTGTAGAACAAGGCGCCTCTTGTTAGCAACAAAGCTATGGACAACTCATGGGCTAAGGAATAAGGTGGCACCCGTTTTTGGGACGGTAGAATCCCATTGTTTGTCAAAACTTGTGGGCTGTGTATTTGATTATTTTAGAATAGCAGTGTCAAGTGTTCTGCTTTTTCTGATTATGTTGTGTAACAGTAGAAAAAGTACATAGCTGACAGCTAAAATAATGTTTTGCTAACTATACCCTTTACTGTGATCTAAGAAGTGTTTATCTTGCCCCATAGCAATACTTGATTTGCATATTTATCAATGTATTCACCATAAAACTACTCTCTTGCTACGCAGAATTACACATAACCCCTTTTTCCTTCCTCTCCATCTATATAATACTTTATGGCATGCAATGTCAGCAGGGCTGTATAAGCAGGATTCAGAATGCCAGATGCCTACTCTTATCTCTGCTGCTCTAATTCTTATGGGCCTGATCCAAACCCACTTGAAGTTTTTGGAAAGGCTTCCATTTATTTCAGTGATCTCTGCATGAAGCCTCAAGAAACAGTTGCCAATTTTTTAGAGGAGAATTGTCAAATT
>JAHREE010000567.1:1071790-1109366 GCA_033628505.1 Tringa tobata
AGGTATAAACACCATCCGTTAAGAAGACATTTTAGTCTGGAAAAGGGATGGCAGGGAGGGGAGGGACTAGCTGTGTGTAAAATCATGGCTGGCGTGAGGAGAGCGAGTAAGGGTTGATTGTTCGTTGTGGGGTATGTGGACTAGTATCAAAAGAGGGCAACATGCAGCAGGTTGAAACAAAGAAGTAGTGGCAATTTTTTATGTAGTACCTAGGCAGGCATTGTGGCACTGCTTGGCACAGATGTGGTGGGTGGTGAAAGCTCAGAGGAGAGAGTACATGGTTGTTAAACAGGCAGAAACCACCCTTGGCTCATGGGGAGACTGAATCATAAATTGTCAGAAGCCACAGCAGTCTCTGGCAGTATGCACATTGTAGCAAGTACCAGTTAGCTCTGTTATTGCTCTGTATTCTAGGCATCTGCCTTTGGCCACTGCTGGGGACAGGGAACTGGTCAGGGTGGCCCAGGAACTGGCCTGACCCAGAAGAGCTGTGTGGTGTTCTCACTTACCTACCATTTACCTCTGATGTGCAGCTGCTTCTGGAATGGAGCTTTGCAGGTGTGTGGACACCAGAGCTCAGGCTGGTGGTTGTACCTGGCTGAATGGCAGCTTTGGCCATTGATACTAGAGGATACAGCGTAAAGAAATGTCTTCAGTAGTATTGCTGGCTAACAACTTTAGCACGGTTTATGATATTTGATGTTTCCAAAGTCCTCAGTTCTCGGAGTTACAGGAGAATGCAGAAATATCCATTTCCTCACAGAGGTTCAGGTTACACAAGCTCTTGGGTTTGTAAGCTGTCTGAGAGGTCAAGTCCAGTCAAACACTTGTGTGGCTTATCTTGTATTAAATATTGCAGTAGTCATCTATCTGAGAAAGGTGAAGGGTTCAGTGACCCCGAGACTTGAAGCTGTGGTACCAGGGAGTCAGGGAATTTTTCAAACTTGCTGTAGTATGCTTATCCTCTTAGAGTCAGACTTTTTTTTAAAAGGTAGCATTAAAGATTCCTATATAGTTAAGAGGGTACAGTTAAAAAAAAAAAATCACTCTGATTGTATTAATTTGTAAGCCTTGCTTATGCTCTGATCCTACAAAGCACTGAGCATCTCAAGTAAAAGGGATTTTAACTTCTGTTGGCTTCAGTGGGAATTCTTGTACTCTATGCTCAGTCAGAAATCAGAAGAAGAAAGGGAGCTTGTACAGGGTTCAGAAATGTCTTTGGAGTTCACTGATGGCAACACTCACAACCTTATCACAAGGTCATGATTTTTAAGGGCTTTGATAACTCTCATCTTCCATAGCTGTGGTAATCCGAAGATATTTGCTATCATTGTACAAACAAACAAATGTCTAACTTTTGTGACTGAGAAAAATGTAAAAACATTGATGCCATTTATCTCAACACCAGCAGACAAGCCAGATGACTGAAATATCACAGGGCTCTGAAGTACAGTGGTTCTCACAACAAGCTTATGGTATTTTTAATGTGTTTAGGGTTAGCAATATTGGGATTTTGAGGTGTGTTTTCTGTTCCACCATTGTGCTTCTTATTCTAAGTTTTGGACAACAAAATTCCTACATCTGTTTGCATGTGGGAGTAAGCTAATCCTCTGAAAAATTCTGAGGAGAAGGCTGCTTGTCTTGATACAGTTTTTAGTGGATAGGCTGCTGTGTCACTACTGGTCCTTGTAGAGGTGATACTATTGCCTACTGTGAAAGGGCTTTCATCGACTGAACAAGCCCTCCTCTGTGTTACAGTACATTGATGTTTTCTTTACCTGTTCTGATATGTTCAAAATCATTTCACAAGCTGTTTCCACAAAGAGTGGAATCAGCTTAATATAAGAAGTGGCACTTCTCCTGTGAGCCCTGAGCTACTATCTCATCCAGGCTCTTCATATGCTTAAATGATTAGCAGTATTTTTGTTCAAAGCTCTTGGCTTTTATTTGTGGACAGAAGCACTCTAATTCCTTAAAACTTTTCTGAGCAGCTCTTCTAAATAACACTGATACACAAAAACCGCTTTTCTGATTGCCTGCCTGGATTATGTAATTTCATATCTGAACAATGTAATTTATTATCAATATCTGAAGTAGATTGCTGCAGCTTCCCCAGTATATTAATAGCTGTATCCATTATTTTCTAAAGAAGAATCTCCTGGGCCTTTCTTGTGATATAAGCATTACTGCTAACTGGGCAGCTGGCTGGAAAGGATGATAGTGTCCCCTGCTATTATAAATCTAGTGAGCTCACCTTTAAATGTCTGTCTTTATTCTCCCCTTTGGGCATTGTTCCAGTCACTTTTTGGCCTTTTTATTTTAAAGAAAAATCCGTCCATATGGCCGAAGGAGGAAGTATACTTGCCCTCAGATTCAATTAATGTGTTCTTGTTCTATATATTTTGGAACCAGACTGCCATTGTGCAGGAGAGAAAAAAGAGAGACATCTTCAATGAAAAACTAAATTAGTAGCCTGCATGCATCCAACAAGAATAAAAGCCCATGCTAGAGGATACAGTAGATCTAAATATGCATGCCCTGATTCACGTAGACGGCCAAACTCTTTCAAACAGAAGCATAATTTGACCTATGAAGTAATTAATGCCATGATTATGGGGAGGGAAGACACCAAGGTTCAGGCTGCAGCCGGACTGATTTCCATTAATAGAAAGCTCTATTATGCCCTCCCCCAACACACATACTTATCTCAGTTTTAAAAATTATGTTGGGTACAAAATTTCACTGCCTGCACTGAAGGCATAGTAGATTGTTTCTGTAAAATTTCAATAAAGTTATTGTGAGTTTTTCAAGTTATCCAATTAATTTTTTTTTCCTCTGTTATTTGAAAAGGGTAACTCACTTCTTCAGTCCTGCCATATAAATCCCCTTGACCAGATTTTTGAAGAAAATAGATTGGCTTCAATTAAAACGTATTTATTGTTTTTGTTCTATGTAGTTCTGAGACCAATCTCGCACACACACACACACAAAAATATCCATTGATAATGGATGTTTTTCTGTTGGATTTAGCAGGAAGAGAAATATCAGCACATTTTGTTTAGCTGAAATATAAAAAGATAATGAGAGGGTTTTTTCACACAACCCGTATTTAAACTGTGGTACTCATTCCTACAGGTTTTTGTGGATCTCACTTTTTTATATATATTGAAAATATAATTGGACAACTTCATGAGAGGAAAACCTATCAGGGACTTTCAAATACACAGAAAGTAACCCTGATCTTGATCAGTAGAAACTATAGGACTATACTGAAGCTTTGTCACTTTACATTTGCCCCTTCTTATTCACCTCCCTAGGCACTTGCTATTGGCTTCTGCTGGAGGACAGGTATCTGGTGGCATGGACCTTTGATTTGATCAATATGGGCAGTCCTAGTTATGTCAACAAAAAATTCACTTTGACTCAAAGGAAAAAACATTCTTTTAGAACTGTAGCCACAGCTTTTTAATCAATCACACTAGAAATTCAGTCTTTCCTTTTAATTTCATAGAGAGAACAGTTCTGTTACGTTCTTCGTATTCTATGATCCCTTTTGACAATTATAAAGAAAAGGGACATGACCGGATTTTCAGTTTCTGGGGTTGACAACTAAAACATAATCTGAAACTTACATTATTTGAGAGAATACTTTGTCAGATTAAGAGCCTGATGATTGCTGGTTTACTTTTTTTCCCTAAGTACTTCCTATTTCCTTGTATACCTGAAAATTACACCACTACAGATTGAAATCTAAGACATCCAAAAAGGGCAAGGGTAGTGATTTTTTAAGAAATTGTGTTTATTTTTATTAGAAGGTGTCTCTTCATTTCTGCTAAACCAATGAAAAAGGTAGGTTTTGTTATTGAGGTTTTCACTTCTGTTGCTCCCTTTAAAAAAAAAAAACAACAAAAAAACCAAAAACCAAACCACACCAAACAACTTCCAAAGTATTTTAAAAATACCTTGGAAAATTGAAAGAGAACTCTACGCTATAACTGATGGCCATTCTCTTCCAAAATGTTCTTGAGGTACAGGGCCAGGCCCAGGAATCATGTTTTGGTTCTCCACTGAAACTCTTCATCCTCTGTAGGCCTTACAAGGACTGTGTTCATTCCATTTCCAAAAGTTCAGACTCATTCCATTATCCCCGTTTTCCAGTGAGGTAACAGAACCTCTTGCCAAGGGTCAGTAGAGAATCCTGCTGCAGTGCCAGGAACACAGAACTAGTATGATAGGTTATGCCTACATCCTTGATAGTACTTCATTTGCAAACAGTCCCTAACTCTGTGCTTAGGACAGCTATAAAATCAAGCTAATAATGTTTATACTTAGTTTTGGAAGGAGCTATCAGAGTTGGAAATAAATGCTTGCTCTGCAAATAAGAAGATTTATTTTCCTCATAGAGTAGTTGCAACTGAATAGAAATGGGAAGACGATCAAAAACATTTAGAGGAGTTAAGATCACGAATGAGTGTCAGTGACACTTGTTTTCCTAATATTTTAGATGCTTTTGTATATCCTTTAGGAAGACTACGTTCAAGGAAAAGCTTTGGCATTATGTTACCAAACTATTTGATGCCTGGCCCCTGATGGGCAGTTCAAAACCTTCCATCAGGCACAGCATTGCTGGTTATATGAATATCGAATACCTTTTGCCAACAGGAGAGAAATGGAATTGCATCAGAACACTGAGCTTGGAGGCAACGGCCTTCTGCTAGGTGGAAATGAATTTTTCAAAGGTGCAATTCTACACAGATTTCGCTGGGATTTAAAGATACTTCTTGTTTCAGGCACCTACTTCTTCATTTAAGGGAGATTTATCCCAAGTACCTAAGGTAGAAGAGAGTTGAGATCCTGGCAAAACCCCATTTTATAATTAACCCTGTATAATAAATACTGGCTTTGGCCTTAAATTTAAAGGGAGAATTTATTGCCAGAGTTTAGGACCGTGTTACTTAAAGATGTCCAAAACATAAACTAGGCATCTTCAAGCCCTGATATGGCAGAGGTGAACGAGAAGGTTGGCTGTTAGCCAGCAAAGCTCACCACAGAAATGAGAGAAGCATGAGGCACTATTCCTTGGCCAGCCTGTGCTGTCGTGACTGCAGGCCTTTCTACAAAAGACGTGTAAGGACAAAGTCACAATTCAGAAGAAGCTGAGGGACTGAAACTCAGCAGCCCAGGAGCACCCCTGCTTTAAATGCCAACCTCTGAGAATAAACTCGGTTAGACACAAAATCATTCTGTAGTTAAAATCCATGATCTCTCCAAAGTCTTTTAAGCTCAATATAATAGTGGGGTCCAAGAGCTGGCTCTGAGAATGTAATGCTTTAATACAGGGTCCAGTCTCAGTACCTTGGAAGCAAAGCACTGGCTGACGGAATGGTTAATCCATCTTCCCTCTCTGTCTCTGCTGCCTGTAGTTCCTGCTCATTTGAACTGTCGTATCCTTTCTCCATTATGTAATAGCCTAGAGGTCACACATGTTCCTCTGCTTTGAATAATACATCTCTATGAAGCCTTAGTATCTCTGTTTGAAAATTTATTTCTTTCATTTTAATATTTTATCAATTTTGTCCTAAATGGATGACCTTAACTGGTTGCAGTTCATTTCATTTCTTCTCTGCTTAAATATTTTAAAGGTTCCAAAGTGCAAACATCATTCATGCAGTGGGTAACAAAAATGCTCAGCTTGAGCTTTGGATTATTTAATTGTAATTGTCAAGCTATTATTAAAATTGATTTTTTTTTTCTTTTTTCAATTTCTTCCCCTCACTCTTCCTCATTTCTAACTTTGTTTGTCACATCCTTTATGCTGGTATTTAGCTGCACTTCCCAGTGCCTATAGAAGAGCTATACAGTACCGTTACTTGTGAACAACAGACAGTCAGAGCCAAAATCACTAAGCAATGAGGACAGACATTGCATTTAGAAAATACCTCAGTATAATAATTGATCCAGTAATGAATACAGTGTTTCGTGTTAGGTACAAGTAGAGCCTTTTGCCCTTTATTTGAAGAAAAAAGAATTAAAGTTGTATTTTATGAGCTGGTACCATCTTGGTGCTGTGACCAATCTGGATTTCATTAAGCTGGAAGAGGGCTGTATTTGGATGCTAAGTCATCACAACATAGACATGTGCAACAGGAAATAAAAGGATTTAACAAATATCTGGCAGTCCTACCTGTCAAGTGGGTTGTGCGGTTAGAAGTGTCATTTTGGTCAGATGAGGTTATTTGTAAGAGTAGCAGTCCTACCCCTTCTCAAGCCTTTATTAGGTAATTAAATTCTGTCTGCATAAATTTAAGTATCAGTTGGCCATGGCCTTCACACTTCCTGTCCTGAGCAGCTTCACACTGACAGTTTCTGAGTTCCTGGTCTTACTGACCCTTCTGATTTACAAAATGTTTTAGGTTATTTAGAAATGGAATAAAAGCTAATAAGCACAATTTAATTTCATGATTGTTATTCTGCACTTACACTATGAGAAAGCAAAACTAAGATACGTACACTTCACACCGTGGCAGTTTCATTAAAAATAGGAATAACAACAATCTGAAGGAATCTGACTCATCTCCTTGAATGCTTTTAAAAGTACTATAGTAGTTCTGTGTTTGCAAAATATAAAAATCAGTATACAGTGAATTTTTAGTATTGAAAAGATTTGATTATTTGGTCTGTATTTATGCTGATTTTTACCTTTCTCGTTTTTTTTCTCTTTCTTTGACACTCTTCAGGTGTCGTAACCTGTGTTCTGGTTTGGCTATGCAGTATCCCTCATCAGAAAGACACGCTAAATCCTTTTCTTTCCCACCAGTCCCTCGCTATCATATTGAGGAAAGCATGAAAGAACTGGGATCACCTCTCTTGCACTAGCTGTAGGATTTTGTTTTATCTTGTGTCATGTTGTTGTAGAGAGGCAGGGGTCAGTCTCTTCTCCCAAGTCACAGGCGATAGGGCAAGAGGAAATGGCCTCAAATTGTGCCATGGGAGGGTCAGATTGGATATTAAGAAAAATTTTTACATGGAAAGGGTTCTTAAGCATCGGAATGGGCTGGCCAGGGAAGTGGTTGAGGCACCATCCTTGGAGGTATTTAAAAGATGGGTAGACACAGTGCTTAGTGACGTGGTTTAGTGATGTTTTTTATCAGAGTTAGGTTGATGGTTGGACTAGATGATCTTAAAGATCCCTTCCAACCTAGACAATTCTATGATTCTGTGTCACCACAACAGATGTCACTCAGGTCGCTGAAAGTAGGCATCTCTGTGCCTCCATGTGAACAAATTGGGACATCTTGTTTTCAGTTGTGAGTCTTGGGCTGTGCACATAGGTGAAAATGAGTTGAAATGAGTGCATGTATAAGCACGGTGCCTCTTGTTTGCTCCTGGGATGGTTATCTGGATCCTTGGGCAGCAGCCATTTAGTCCTGTAAGGTGTTTTTATGGTAATCCTGTTTTCCCGAAAGCCATAAAGCAAGTGTGCTAAAACCAGAGAAAATGCTTTGAAACACGTCTTACATATTTTTTTTCCCTGTAGAAATGTCTCTTCTGGTTTCTGAAAAAGGACTGAAGGTAACTAGTGTTGCTTCTGTGGCAGGTGAGGCTCTCCTGCCTTAACAGGGAGTAGGTTAATATGATCAGTCAGAAAGTTTTTGTAAACACATCCTCCACAACCCCAATTATATAATTAAAAAGTATAAGCATTGAAAATTCTTCTAAATACATATTTAAATCCTAAAGGATTGCCTTAAACTGGAGTATTATACTAGATAGAAAGCTTAGAGATGAATTGCTACTAGGGTCTGGTATATTACAACAATTATAAATTGTTCTCTTTATTAACTAAATGTCAGTAATGGTACTGAGAGAAGTGCACCTCATACTTAAATTTAAACATTTTTAATATACTTGTGAACTATATTTCTGGCTAGCAGACAAGCTAGACAAAACACTGGAGAAAAAAATGAGTAGGATGTACAAGGAGAAGACCAGGAGCTGAGGCACCAAGACAGAAAATTCTGAGACAGCTCAGGCTGACTCCAGTAGCTGCTGTTCAGTATACCCAAAAAACCATAAAGGAACGGTGGCATTTTTCCAGAAGTAGATTTCCCTGGGAAATATGTCACTTTGGCCGAAGTGAAAATACGCTGCTACTCTACCCCAACAGGATAAACATGCTCATGAATAGCAGTATTTTTGTGTGACTACAGCTGCTCTTTTAACTCTCTGGATAAAGACCTGAATTTGGGGAGCTAAAGGTTATGAATTCAAATCCCAGTTTCCACTTGCATATGTGTGTATACATTTGGCTGGAAACAATGCTGTCTGTATGTATACAGCCATGGATCATTGCAGCAGCACAAGACAATTAGCCTTTGTGACACTCTGTTGTCCTGTGAAATAATTTTATGAATACTTCAGGGGATGTTGTCGGAAGGACAGTGCTGAGAGCTACAGGACACAAAGGCTAAGGCTAGCAAAATAACCACCTTTGCCACAGGTTTCCGAACGCTTCTGTGTTTACAGACACCTGAACTTCTCTACATTTCTTTGGTCTCTCTTGGGAAATACAAAGGATAACAATTAACCTTTACTTATTACAAACCACAAAAAGCAATAGGAGAGTCTCTAAGGTGGCATGCCTCATTTGAGCTTTCTGCTGGTGTCTGCAATGATGGACATGTCATGGAAGTCAGGATAGGTAGAACTGAGCCTTTTAATTACAATTTAGTTTTATAGACTCCATTTTGTTTTTAAAGGCAATGATACACACTAGTCTTCAGCTTTGACCTGCAATGTAGGAATCAGACTGGTATAAGACAAATCTCCAGCCATTCTTCAGTAGTTCCATTTCACTGGAAGTTATTCTGTGAAATAACAAAAGACTGCAGGTGTTTGTTCTCTTTTACCCCCAAAATATGTTTGGTTTTTTTTTTTTTTACATTATCTATTTCCAGCCCTCCCAGAAAGTCTAAATGAATCTCTCTTAAGAAATACTGAAATTTTGTAATTTTATTTTTTTTTTAATTTGCCAACTGCAAATCAAACAGACCTCTTGTCTGGTTTTTGTTTGGATTTTTTTTGCCTTGCCCTTTTTGGAAGAAAAAAGGTGTGCCTGAAGAAAACTTTTTATTTTCTTTTTAATATGACTTGAAAGTTGAAAAAATAACATGTTATTAGCTTCTATTTTTAAAATTTGTGTTTTGAGTTTCTCTCTAATGAAAGCATGAGGTATTTTTTTAAACCTCATTGCTCCGTGCTTTGTGGTGGTTTTTTTTAGCTTTTTCCTCTACTGCAAAAGTATGAAAAGGCTTTCTTTCTGAACAAAAACAAGTGTAATAAAAGGAAAGTATCACTTTTTTCTTCAATTATCCCTCCTGCCCAATTTTGAAATATAAAAGAAAGTTTCCATTTTACAGAAAGTTTACAGGAAATTATAGTGATTTTTTTTTTCTGCTCCATCCACTGTGCTATCATTCCCTTTTCAGTATTTTCCCCTGAAGACTCTATCTGTGACTTTGCAAATTGTTAGGAGGTGAAACTGATGTAGGGATGAAGTGTTAGACATGTGGGAGGCTTAACAGGGGGCAACAGATGAGAGTAGAAAGAGAAGAAAAGAAAATCATTGGGGGAAAGAACTAAAGATATAATTGTTTTGTTACTGACTGACGTGTCTTGGAAAGAAATTGAGATGAAAAAATGTAGGATACAAAGAAATGAAAATTTATGCTAAATCAAAAAAAGAGTATTTTTTTTATAAATAGACACCCCCTGGTGTTAAAACTATGCCTTTTCCTGCACGAGGCTATGAGATGGCCACTGGGCAGCCCCACGCCAGCTGCACCCAGCTCCCCTGGCATCTAACAGAAGTCAAACATTAGACGGGGTTGGAACTGGGGGGCCCAACTTTTGAATTAATTCACTTATACAGGGATCCTGTCAACTATCCCCTGCAGCCTCGTGGCCTTTCAGACTGCCTCTGAGTGCCAAGCTCTCGGCTGCAGCTCTTGCTGTCTGCCACCACAGCTGTGGTTCTGTCCTGCCAAGCCTCTCTGCAGGCCTGCTTGCTCCTCTCCTCCACAGGGTTTAGGCACCTCCAGCTTCACAGCATCAGCCTGGCTATTGCTTACTGCTTAAACTGCATATTCCTTGACAAGCTTCATTTCTCGACGTTGCTTAAGCTGATCGTGACATCTAATCCTGGCCCATGGTCTAACCATGAATTAAAAAGAAGACGTTGTCAATAAAAGCCTAGTATTTTATAAGTTTTGATAATGAATTATATACAGAGACAAGCAAGGTAATTATTCTATTTGACAGTCCTGTGCAAGCCTCATTTGCAAGGTTTAGTTCAGTTGTGGGCACCAGGTTTGAAAATTACCTCAGTATGTTGGAAAGGCTTCACTTGACAGCAACAAAAATACCAAAAAGTTGACAAATGAGACCTAAGAAGAGAGGCTAAGAAATTTTGGCATGGTCTAGTTAGAAAAAACAAAGCTGAAGGAAGACATAATAATTTAAAAAATAACAGAAAAACAGAAAAATAACAGATCTTATAAGGAAGAGAGGGTTCAGTCTTACCAGTGAAGAAGAACAGGACAAGTCCAGTCTAAACTGTGGATTTAGGTGAAATGTAGCTGATAAGGCTAGCCGCATCTGAGGTTGTGTCAGAGAAAACGAGGTAGAAGGTTGGATGCTGTGGTGAGGACTTCGTGGTGGCAGACAGTCACCTTCTGTCTTTCAACTCAAGCTGGCAAAGGAGGGCCCCAGGAGTTCAGCCTGGGGGACAGGAGGAGAACAACACTCATGCCATGGGTTTTTTTGGGCTGGTAGCCCAAAGTTGTCCCTAGCCAGCAAGATCTAATTACCTGGTTTTCCTCCTTCTGCGTCTACAGGAGACTGAGGCAGTTTTCACCAGAACTGGCAGGTACATTTTGACTCTGGCCCCACTTTTCTTCTGTAAACTAGAAGAGGTTGCCAGGGGGAGGGCGGGAATGGCTGTCTTAGGTATGGTTGAGGTGAGATTTGGTATCTCTCTAGTAAGAAGAGTTTAGCAGTAATGAACTCAACTATGTTCCTTGCAGAAGAATGGAAGTAACCTGCTAACAATCCTGTGTCACAGTATTGATTCTCTTCTGATATTTTCAGTGCTTTGAAGCTGGTATGGTCTGTTGGTTCATTAAGTTACATTTACAGGTTTGTCCCTAAACACTGGCTTTTACATAGTCTGCATTTTAACACTCTTTAAGTGCATATCGATATGTTCTGTCCTCTGTGCAAACCACAATCAAAGAAATCCCATTTTTGCAATGGCTAATGAGGTACCAGAGTGGTAAAATAAACAGAAGAAGGAATTACACAGTGTCAGGAAGCTCGACCAAAGAAATGTCACCTTCAGAGAAGCAGCAACTGAGAAATGACCTTTCACTTTATTACAGTGTGCCAAATTTGGCTGGATTTAGACAAGAACCTACAATTACTGAATATTTAGAAGTGTATACTCTTATTCATGAGGAAGCTGAATAGAGTTGGGGGGACTTATATCATAGAAGCATATATTATGAAAGATGTGTTTGACACACTGGAAAGTGCCATGACTGAAATTACAGTTGAATTATGCAATTAGATTTTATTAACTATACATATTATTAAGGATTTTTCATTACAGAAGAAAGGATGTCAGGGTCCTGGTGATTGTACTGACCTCTTGTGCCACTGGGAAAGATGTAGAGAGGCTTCCAAAAGAGCAATATAGTTCCTATTTAATCTTTAAATAAGAGAAAAGGTCAAGGAACCATTGCTGCTATTTTATTTCTCTCAAGTCTTCACCAAGGAGGCATCCCATTTTAATGTGCATTGCCTTAAATTTCTGCATATAAGTAAAATATAAATCAGTGAAACATTACATACTTCAGAATTCACTTAACACTGTATCTATAGCAGAACGTACGAAGTGTAGTATGTGCATGTATATGAATCCGCAAAATTATGTAACTAACCTCTGGAGGTTTCTCCCTTTAATTCACTTCCTTTCTGATATAAAAATAAAAAAGAGAAAAGAAAACCCTCCAACACATCACTTAAGATCTCTGTAAAGATGTCATATCCACACAGATTCATTTATCGTGCCAAAGGAAGCAAAAGAAAAAGGTGGCAATATATAATGCAGTTTTATTTTTAAAATTTTTAAAATAAGTTAATAATTAAAGATAAGTAAATGAAGGAAAGCATGCAGAAAACAGTTGGCTAAAGACAGGTAGGGAAAAAAACCCCAGCCAAATAAGATTGCAGGGTAATTACAGGGTTTTCCTCTTTCCTTCTTGAAGTCCACTAGTTACGCTGCAACTTTGGCAAGAAGCCTAATTGTTCCTTAAAATTTTACTTCCCTTCCAAACTGGGCGTGACCCTTTCAGAGTAGGTTCTTCAAATGACAGACTGCTCAACAGTAACCATACCAGAGTTGGTGCTTTAACACCAGCTAGATCTGGCTCGTTTCAGTAGGCAGAGCAGTACAACCTTCCCCTTCTTCAGCCTCCCCTTCTGCAACACACAGAAAGCTATATTAAAAGCATGTTCAATTAGATTCTGGAATTAAGCCTCCAGGATTTAGGAAGCGCCAGTACCAATGCTGCAATGCAACTTTATCTCAGTCCTTGGGCCTTATGATAACCTTCAATTATATGATTGTCATTTTTTTTGTAGTGGGATGCAGCAAAGGAATACCGGAATTTCAGTGAAAACTTGAGTTCAACTCTGAGCAGTGGTCAGCAGGATACCAAAGTGCACACAGGTACTCTTGTCTATCTTTAACAAACTTTAGCCCCTGCTTGTCTCACCCTCTGTAAGTTGTCCCTGTACCAATCTTGACAATTTTCCATCTGTGGCCTCCTTTCCTGTTCTTTTTGCGTAACCTCAACTCCTGAGGCTTCTCATCCTAATTCCAGTCTCTTTATCAAGCCAGAACTAGTTTGCCTTGTGGGTCTTCTTTCAGAGTCTGCCTCTGACATTCACTTACTTGCTTTTCACACTGAGGCTTGTTTCTTCCAGTCCATTCCCTGTCTTTCTTTGGATGTAGATTTTGTTCTGTGTTTTAATTAGAAAGATTTCTCTCTTCTACTGCATGGGTTCCTAAAACTCACTGATGCGGCCAGGACCCTGTTTTCACTCCTGGTGTCCAGCAAGCTGAAAGTGGCCATGATAAAGAGTGTCCTCTTGAGCTGCCATGGGTATTGGGGCTGCACTGTGATCATATACTCCATAGTATGAATTGTCTGGTGAGCACTATAAGTTCAAGCATGCAATGAGATTGGAATTTTCTGAGGGTTTAGGTGTTTAAGTTCTAAAAGTTCTCCCTTGCAAATAACAATTTTCTGTTCCAGAGTGTGGGGATATAGAATATTTCAAAACAAAGGTCTCAAACCTGTTTTGTAATATATTTTTTGCAAGTCTCATTCTCATAAAGAGCTGAATGAGGCAGTCATCTGACATGAAAAAATTTCAGTTCAATCATTAAATATTTGGTCAAGTTATAAGAAGCTAGATATAAAATAATATTGCAGAAAGCAATGAAAAGAGGCCATTCTGGCTTTGGTCTTGACTGTACACAACACTTCATTCAAGAAATAATAGTAGGATGGTTCAGCCACAATATAATCAAACTTAAAATTATAGTGGGAGAGAGCAAGCGAAATAAATTCAGTACACAGATTTTCAGTTTAAGGACAGGGAACTACATAAAAATGAGAAACATTCTCAAGGAAAAAGGCCTTATAAGAAGCAGTGTGAAAAGGAAGAAACCTAAAAGCACCCTAAAGGGTTTTAAAAGTTACTGTGGTAGAAGTCTAGGTAAAAATTGTGCCACAATTCAGAAAGAAAACAAAGCAGTCCAAAAATGAGCTGCTGCGTGGCTCAATGTGAAAATGATGTAGTCTATTGAAAGAAAAAGAAAGAGTTTTAAGAAATGGAAAGCTTGTCAAATGAGAACAGGAAGTTCCATAAAAATGGCAGGTCAATTTCAAACAAATTAAGAAAGCTAAAAAGAATTTTAGGAGAACCTGGCAAAGAATACAGAAGCTGATAGTAGAGAATTCTGTAAATAGACCAGAGGCAGGAAGCCAGATGAAGATTAATGTGACCACACAATGGCCAAGGTGTGAAGGGGTTGCAGTAGATGAAGGAAACTCAATGAACTCTTGAGTTGTTTTTACAGCAGAAGCTGTCTCGTTCCCAAATCTGATGCATTCTTTGCAGCAGATAAGTCAGAAAAAATAGATCAATTTGAAGTTAATACACACAATGTAGTGGTCCAAGTAGACAAGTCGGATGTCAGTAAGTCACCAGGACTGGATCGTATCCACCCAAGAGTCCTGAAGGAACTCATGTATGAAATTGCAGAACTGCTGGCCGTGATATGTAATATAATAACAAAGAGCCACTGTGACAGAGGGTGGGTGCTTGGCCATCTACAAAATTGCCAGCTTCCATCTAACAAAAGGGCTCTGGATAGGATCATGAGAACTAGAGATCAGTAAGCCTTACTGTCATTCCAAGGATAATGATAGGGTACCATCTCTAATAATAATAAGGAGTAAGATCAGTGAGCATGTGGATAAACTTGGCCTGTTGAGAAGGGGTCAGTTTGGCTTCTGTAATGGGAAATCCTGCCTCACTAAGCTGAAGATCTTTGATGGTGACAATAAGAATATGGATAAAGGGGATCCACTGAACATAATTTGTTTGGATTTTCAAAATGCATTTGCCAAGGTTCCAAAGAGTAGAATAGAATAGTTCAGTTGGAAAGGGATCTGCATCATCTAGTCCAGCTGCCCAAGGTTATTAAAGAAAGTAAATTGCAGTAACTGGAGGAGAGGTTCTTGTGTGGACTGAAAACTGGACAAAGGATGGAAAGGAAAGAGTAAGGGTTAATGGGCATTGCTCGGCATGGAGAAGAGTCAGTAGTAATGTCCCCCAGGAACTGGTTTTGGGACCAGTTTCATTCAGTATCTTCATCAAAGAGATGAAGAGGGAATGAACAGTCAAATCTTCGGGTCCGCAGATTATATTAACTGATTTTGTGTCCCAGGTTTTAGTGTAGATAAATGTGATCTAATAGCAAATAATTTAATCCCTACCTGCATGATGTCGAACTCAGAACTGAGGTGCTGAACTCCTGAATTCAGATAAGAGATCTTGGAGTCGTTGCTGTCACTTCTCTGAAAGCTTAAGCTCAAAGTGCTGTGGCAGCAAAACCAAACCCAAACCAAGCAAAAAAAACCCCAAGGAAAGTACTGAGTACAGAAAAGAGATGACATTTTGTCACCATACAAAGCTGTGATGTACCCACATATTCAGTACTGTGTGCAGTTCTGGTTTCTACATCTCAAGAAGAGGGCAGTGGGATTAAAGAAGGTACAGAGAAGGTCAGTCAAAATGCTTGTGATGATGGAGCAACAGCCTTGTGAGGAGAGCCTAAAAAAAGCTGATATTCTTCAGCTTGGAGAGAAGGGTGAGGGAAGATGTGATACAGGTTCGTAAAATCACAGATGTGATGGATTAGCTAAATCTTTCTAGTCTCAGAAAGCTCAGAAAGGAATTAGGTAACTTCATGGGCAGGATGTGTATAAAAGGATACTAGAATGACTACGTGGGAAGGCAACCTCTAACATTTCTACAACAGTGGATGCTGGAGAAGTAGAAGGGGAATGTATTGCCAATAGTTGCCAAATTCACATGCTCTCCCTAAATAGCTTTTCCTCATGTTATCTCCACTGGGTTCTCCATTCTAGGCTAGGCGTTAGCCCAACCCCCACAAAACTTCCCAGGGAGAAAGATCTAAGGAAAAGGCAAATAAAGGAGAAAAACCCCAAAACTATTTGAGGATGCAAAAACAACTCATGGCACAACAGCTAAAAAAGGGAAAGGGTATGAAGGTGAGAGTATCAATAATAGATATATGTAGGGACGTGAAGGGAAACAAAGAGGAAAGCACCCACATGTGGCTACTGCTCCCTGTAGAGCTCCAGGGGTTAAAAATTGGAAACAGTTGCCAGAACATTCCCTCCTCCCCATTCTTTTTCCTGCTGTCAGAGACACAATACCAGGCTGGATGCATCATTGGTCGTACCCCAGATAGCATTTCTTGTGTTTGAATTTTTTTTTTTTTTTATTGGAGACACTCTTGGCCATCCTAGAATTCAAGAGAAAGAGTTGGGACAGGTTTACTGTATAACTTGTTTCTGTGTGGAAAAAAGCTTTAAAGCACAGTCTCAGTTTCCAACTGAAAGAAAAGGACAGGGTATTGTACAGAAGACAAGTAATACATGGAAGAAACTGCTAAGGGAAATACTTAGGATGGATATAAGAATGTAATGCTGTATCTCACATAAATTAGTTCTTTTTAATCCTTTTTGCTTTCCAGTGTAGGTGTATGGCAAATTTAACCTACTTATTCTAAGTTTGCTTCTTTCAATTTTCTTTTGCAGATTCCTTAGTTCTCGCTGAGTTCTGCAGACCACAGATTGATAACTACTACAGAAAAGATATCACCTTGGAAGTTACCTATTTCTAGATTCTTTCTGCAAAGTAAGAGCAAGTCTGCATGCAGACTGACCAGATTATAATACCATTGATCACACTGTAGTAGTATTTCTTCTGTAGAGCTGAGTAATTGTGCAATGCATAGCTGACTTTAGGGCTTAAGTTTTTAGGCAGAAGCTCATCTGTTTAGAAAAGCAGAGGGAAGGCTCCAAATATCACATATGATCTCCCCCCATGGTGCATCTGTTCAGCTCAGACTTGCAAGGCACTGGGTTGTCATCATTTGTGAAAGTGGGTCACAAACCAAAACAAAATCCTAGATGGTGGGGCTTATGTGTCAGGAAGTAGTTTTGTATTTTTTGTTTCTCCAGTGCCTAATAAGGGTAACTGTGCTATCATCCTTTGTGATTCCTCGGTGCTTCGGTACTGAAATAATGAACGCGTCTGTTTCCCTTTCTCTGATACCAATCAAATGCAACATTGTGAAACAGATCTTTAGCTACAATAGATCAAGGTAGGTCCGTTAGTTAGAATTTGGTGCTGTATTTTGCATGTGAGAAATACAAGAATTTTATTAAAAAAGCAAAACGAAACAAAAGAACAGAACAACCCTGTAGCTTTTGCTCTCAATTATGCAAATATTTCTGGTGAAATAACAGAAGATTGCTGAAGAGCATTTGGCAAAGAGAAGAATTAGGTAATAATTTGACTCTAAAGCTAAATTATATGAAGATATGCCACACACTAATTATTTTACATCACCTGCTTTCCCCTGACTGTAGCATGTAGGTCTGATTGTGACAGTACTAACAAATATTCCCATCACATATCAGTCCTATTTAGAGAGAAAGAGAGATCCAGTTAGGCTATTTTTCTGTCTCACTACCACTTACCACTTTATAATTTTGGAATTAAAACATTTTAAGAGAAACAATACCACACCACTAGAATAAAGCTTTCCAAAACTTAATGGTCCTGATTCCCATCTGCCTCACCCCTTCTGTAGTCATTTTTGGCCCTGCAAAACTTCATAATGTTAATCTGGTAAAACGTTCTTTGTGTAAGTGTTAGTCTCCCCACCAAGATGAGATGGTAAAATTAGGTCCAGTGGGCCCATTTGCATCTGTTTTTCATTGAAAAGCATGTTTGTGTGTGTATGCCTGTAACAGTAAAATTTGTGAGTATTGAAGTCAACATTATAAATTGGGGGTGGGTGGGGGTCAGTTCTGCCTCTTTTTCCTTCTATCCTTGCCACTCCAACTCTTCTCTTTGGTCTTTTTTTCCTTTCTTTGTGTTGCTTTTATTTTCATTCCTTGTGCTTATCTTTCTCTTCCTTTTTCTTTCTTCATAGCTATCCTGCTCTTAGCCCTTAATATTCCAGTTGTTCAGCATTATTTTGAAAATTGCCAATATACTCACTAATGCATCTCAAATCAATTTCATTTAAGACCCAGCTGTGATCACCACTGAATCTGAACGCTCTTGCCTTATGACGGCTAAGGAATACAGCACAACTCTTCAGGATTTAAGGTATTGTAATCTGGACTTTTTTGTTTAAACAATTATTTTTCAGATTAATTCATTTGTCATTTGAATTTTAAATTTTGTGAGGAATTTTACAGATGGAAAGTGAAAAAACATGAAGGATGACTGCTTCAGAAGACTAATTATTCTCAGCCCTCACCTTTGTTTTGTACATCAGCATGCACCCTTTATAATTAAATATGTGAAATTCCTTTGAAATAACATGGGCCAGGGAGTATATCCCTGAACTGCCTGCCCTGATACAGGTTCTGGTAAGGAGATCAGACATTCTGGTAAAAGACTGTGAAACAGTATGATAGGTTATGTTTATAAATTTTATCTTTTCCTTAACCACAGTAAATTTTTTCCAAGCCATATGATCCTCAAATTATCAATACAAATGGGAATACAATTAATAGTGGTGCCATATCTTTATAGGGAGCATCACATTTTTGTGCCAGGAAGGCATACCTTTTATTCTATTAAACTGAGCAAAAGTCTTCTCCTGGGCCTCGTCTTCTCTGTATGGTGCCATCTTTTCAGGAATACATCATCATCAGAGTGCTTTATCCCAGTAATGTATTACACTAATACATCTGTTGCTTTAATGATATATTAGTGTAATACCTTATCAGAGTGATGCATACCAATGATCTATTACTCAAAAGGTGGTGCCATTCAGGAATGAAAGAATTCATGGACATATTCAGTATAATTATACAGATAAAAGCCAACATACATTACACTGGAAGCTGCTTTCATGGAACCAAGAACACCAGTATTATGCTAGCCTGTTCAGTGCCATTTCTAGTGCTATTGCACTAGATTTGTAATGCTGAGGTTGTTACATCTCTTTTAAACCTTTTAAATATACTAAGAGCAACTACCATTAACCTTGGGTCACTGTGAAGCAGACTGTATCCAGTTACATTATTTTTACTATATAGTAGTACAGTACTTACTTACCCGTAACCATATGAAACCAAGTAACATTAACCTCCAGATAGTTTGAAGAACATATCATATCTCATTATAATAATCTGGGCTTCATCTTTTGCTTGACTTTAATTATTGTCCATTCTCAAACGTTTTCGATTACATGACAGTTGAACTTCAGCCCGTCATTAACTGTAGGCCTCTTTAATCTCAACCTTCATTTTCTTTACCATTACTTTTTTTTTTCATGACTTTAGCCACTGAGAAACAGATTAAGTTAGTCTGATTTACATTGTTTTGTGTAGTATGTTAATTAAACATTTCAAAACGCCATCCAGAGATTGTGGCAAAAACCAAGTTCTACTTCCTATTTTTTAAACTTTCACTATAAAGAAGGATAAAGGATGTAAATCAATGACAGAAAAACCTCAGAGCTTTTTCCCCTCTGCCTTAACTTCCATGCTAATTGGGTCCAAGGTAAAGAGAATCAGAACCACATTTTGGCTTGTGGTAATTTAACTGAGGCATAAAGCTCATTTTATTATTCATTAGCTCATTTACATTTCCTCTAAATATACTTTACACCAAAGCGTGAAGAATGCTTAGAACACTAAAGCCTCCAACTTGTTTCAGTTCACCACGGGGGGGAGGGAAGGTGTGTAGACACCTCCAGAATTTATGCCAAATAATCCAAAACAATTAGTAATTTATGTACTGACACAAATGAGAGAGAAAGGGTCAGACAAAGTATTTATAGTATGTAAATACCGGATTTTTTTTTTCCTCTTTACTTTCTCTTCTGCTGTCTTCAGCTTCATTGCTAGTGAGAGGTATCATTTTAATTTGCAGAGAGGGTTGCTAAAGCAACTTTCAGGAGTGTATTTAGTCAAGTGGGAAACTGAATTCATAGAAGCTGTAAATAGGGATCCAGTATGATGGATGCAGAACATCCTACTCTTTACATTCCTGCTCCTCCAAGGTGACTCAGCTGACCTGTGACCTTCCAGTTTGGAAAATGCTGACCCAGATCTTTCTGCTGCCCCATGGGGGAAGGTGGGGGGAGGGCGGGGAGAGCAGAATGAAGGACCAGAAGCTGCCTTTCTAAGACTCTGGTGCAAGAAGTAAACTGCTCTCATCAGTAGAGGAAGACTGAGTAGAATAGCTGTGTGTTATGGAAAGGCTAAAGCAGAAGGTGGCGTAACAGGTTACAGTAGAGGGTGAGGTCTGTGGCTGTGCAAATGAGGTGGCAAGATACAGATCAGGGCAGAACTTCCTGGGCAGCACGTGGCAGTGGCACTGGTGGGGGGCTTTCTGTCAGGCTTATCACAGCCAAACTAAGCTTTGGCTTGTAAAGCCTCAGGGTCTGAGAGGAGGTTGCTATAGCTGAGTGTCCCATTCATCATTCTGTGAAACACTTTGGGGTTTTTTTGTTATTTTTTTTTTCTTTTTGTACTATAATGTCACTTATAATCTGGGAATTCATGGGTGGGACTCTGCTACTTGGTCTCCGTTGGAGCTGTAAGCAGGTTGCTAGTACAGAAATGCAGGAAGTATGGCTGCAGTGAGAAGAACGTCCTTCAGCAAGAAACAGTGACAGATATATTCTGATCGAGAAATCTGCCAGTTACCTAATTGCATCTTAGGGGGTGGAGGGCAAAAGGCATCCTCTTTCTCTGGCCTGAGAAACCCTAAACGTTAGTAGGGCTGACCTCCAGCGCCAGGCTAGAAATCAGTATTTTATCTGAAAGTATAATTGCTCAAGTCACTGTAGTAGGATATTTGCAACCCTTCCTGCTCTTCTTATCTGAGGAAACCGGTTGCTTCACTGAGTGTTTACTCAGATTCATCAGTTTGGAAAATCTAGATTTGGCAGCTAAAGTTTCTGTAGTGTTGGCCTCCTGGTTGTGGTGGGTCTAGTATGTTCCTTGTAGGAGTCTGATCTATGACAGAAGCCTTCCAAGGCACTATTAGCAAACACAGTAACTGTTAATTCTGAAAAACTGCAGGTGAGCAAATAGACCTTTGTGTAACCTGCCTTGTGGGCTAAGCAAGGAAGGGACAGATTTGGTATGGGAAGAGAGACTAGCAGGTGGGCTTCTGACACTTGCTCTTTGTGTGTACATACTTACAAAGCTTATGCAACAACATACACATTAACAGCTCATGCTATGTAATATATTTAGGGTCATAACAGTCTAGTAAGGTATGGGGTGTGTTAATCTTTCCTTAAGAGATGGGGATCTGCAAGGAGAAAGAGAATAGAGTGAAATGCTTAAGAATGTACAGCAGCCTAGGGGACTGCGGGCAAAGTGTGTGATCTTACCTGGCATGGCTTTAATGGCCATTCAGTTGTAGGCAGCCCTTGTTTTCTGCTTCAGAGGTGCAGTTTGTGAGGCCTTTGGGAACCCGTCTGAATGACGAGTACTTTGGGCTTTTATTTTTCTGAGTTAGTTTTAGCAACATCTGTTGTCCAATCTTGTTCACTGTGTGCTGCACAAACGCTTTTGCGCATGTGGTGCAGAAAAGGAGGAATGATAGACAAGGTGGGTGGCAATTGCTAACATTTGCTCAAACCATACTGCCACTGAATGTCAAACCCTGCCATGTCACTAGGCTCTGTCAGATTATGTGTGATGGCTTAGGACACAGCACTCCTGTTACTTAAATGGCATTCCTTTTAGTTAAATGAACGATGGAATGACAATTGATTTTTAAGAGTTGGAGTTTGCCTTTAAGCTAGGTTTAGCTATCTACAAATTTGATGTTTTGGGCTGAACCAGTCTTCCAGTTCCCTCTGTAGTCCATGGAGAGAACAAGGTTTCTCCAGAGAAATTCTTCCTGCCTTCCACAGGATGAAGAACAGTTGCAAACTGGTAGTGCTTAACTCTCTCTTTTGATAACAGGTAATCTAGTAGGTTACATTAAATGACTACACAGTGAAGTCTAGCAGAATTTGCATTTACTATCTACTGCCTGAAACTCCTCAAGGCTGGTATCTTCCATTAATTTCAAAAAGCTTTGAAATAAAACCTGACACTCCTGCATGTCTGAAAGTCTGTCAACAACAAAGTGGCCAGATTAGCTGGAATTGGTTTGAGAGATTTGTGAGGTGAGACACAACCTCTGCCAGCTTACTTGTCTTCCTCTGGTACAGGCTGCTATCTACATAGCACAGTCCCTAGCAAAAGCTTAGTATATCACCCTATGTTTAGTGTTTCTCAAAAAAAAACAAAACAAAAAACCAAAACCCTAAACCAGTAAGATTGCAAATCTGAACTGGGAAATGGTAAGGGAGAAAGTGAAATCAACAGAACAGAAGTAGGAGGAGGGGTTGCCAGGGCATCAGAAATGTGTCAGCAACCACTTAATCTGGATCAGGACCAGCTAGCTTGAGTTTGCCTGACTGTGTCTTAACACCTGGACTGCAAAATACAGTGGCTAAGGTGAATGTATATGATTAATTATGCTGACTCTGTGATGGGAAAATTGACTTCTAGCAAAGGGATGGAAAAAGCAGTTGGGGGCAGTAAAGTGTCTCAAGCCTTAGAACATGCTTTGGTGCATGAGAGCTAGAATCATTAGCTTCTATGAGCAAAACCCCAGCTAAAAGCAGATCGTTGAGGATTTTGTTATTGATTGAATTGAGACCAGGATTTCACTCTAATTATGGCAAATGAGCAGCACTTGTGTTGCTCCTTAGAGCTGTTTAGTTCTGGGGTTTTTTTTGCCAATGCTAGAAGCCCTCTCCCAGCTTTTCAGTATGGGAAGCAGGGCTCATAAATCCCTGTGTTACTTGCTTTTAAAACACGTGACTTAAAAAGTAGTATTTGGTTGATGAGGATGGATGCATGGAAGGAGCGTTCAAGCAAATGAATGGTGAGTTCTGCATTACTTTCCTCTTCAGCCCCTCAGGCACAGCTTGCTGACGTAAGTGCGTTAAATAACTGCATAAAATATTTGTGGATTACCTCTCAGGTACAGTAGAAGTACCGGACAAAAAAAGGGACTTTACTTTCTGTAAAGTTCCAGCACTATGTCAGTAGTAATACAGGCATTCTTATCTCATGTTGACCATTGCTGTTTATAAATACTTTGGGAGTTTGTTGGGGGCTTTTTTGGTTGTTCTGTGTTTTTTTTTTTTCAGAACAGCTCTCTGCTGTTTCCAGTCTAGCTGGTCTCCAGAGAGCTGTGATAGTCAGCAAAAGATATATGAGCCTAGAAAACAAGTTCACAGAACTACTGGCTTCATAAGGAAAATTGAAAAGAAACTGTTAAAATTTGAGGTCATGCCTACTAAGAAGTCTGAGGAAATGCTGTTTTTCAATCAAAAAAAAACCCCCACTGTTTGGGAAAAGTGTGCAGAGGATTGTTGATTTATGAGAAGTCAGTTTTCTCTAGCAGTGTTGACTTAGCTGACCAGCTGAATACTCCAAACCAAGTTATATATGTACTGTCTTGTGGTCCCATTTTCTAAAACAGAGCAGGAACACACTTGGTGGGATTTCAACAGCAGGATTTGATCCACACACTCCTGCAAAAAAAAATTAAAAAAAAAAAATTTAAAAAAAAATGCTGAGGTGTTCTACAAAAGGAGAAGAAAAATAATACTTTGATCAGCTGCACCTGTAAGTTTTGGTCATTGGATGAGCAGCCTGATTGCCACCTGAGTCTGTGTTGGATTGACAGCTGGTATGCATTATCTTCTGGCCTGCCTGGTTCACTTCAGAAGAAAACTCTGATACATGGAGAGGCAGAGAGGCTGGTGACCAGGAGAACTTCCCTGCAGTGAAGATGCAGTCTGAAGCAGATTGACAGGAAGATAGCTGAAGGCTGACAGCACAGTCCTGTTATTTTATCTCCTTAGTATTTGTCCTATGTCTTTACAGGATGCTAGAAGTCTGCAGACCACAGTCTCAGCAGTGGAAAGGTTATTACTATTTATTTTCTACAGAAATAAACTGAACTATTGAAAGTGGTGGTGGGGCAGATATAATGACTTGCCCCACACTTGTATCTGCCCAGACTCTGTTCAGGGGCTAGTGTTCAGCAGTTATTCCAAAAAAAACCAACCAAAAACCCCAAACCTACCCAGGTTCTGCCCCCAATCCAAATCTTATCTACATCTGTGACTGCAATTAGGAGAAAAAAGCCGCAGCTGCTATTTAGCTCTGGAAGCACCTGAGCTTAGCTTTCATTGTTAAATGTTTTCCGAATTCAAGCTGAGACTGAGCCATAGTACGCAGTTTGACCAGCAAAAGTATTGCTTGCTACTGTTTTCTTTCAGATCAAAGGAGCAGAGGAGAGAGGGGAAGAAGCTAAAAGAAGAGTTGATGATGCACAATCTTTCATACTTCAGACCGCTGGTTAGTGAACTCCAGGACACAGGTGAGCTACATTCAGTTTCTTTTTTAAAGGACCTGTTTCCAGCCCATAACTTACACTTTATAAAGTGTGTGTGTATTACCTGATAATTGGCTATGTAGGATGGGGAATCTTGTTGAGGAAAATGCATAAACAACTAGTAAGATTAGAGTAAAATTTCTACTAGCCCTAGGCAGCTTCTCAGTATGGGGATTGGTCTAAGTCTTGGTTGTAAGACTAAAAGAAGACCCATTTTTTAAAGCAATTTTTCTGTATTTGTGCATTGTGTAATGCTTTTTCTCACGTTCAGATGTGACTGCATCAGCAATGCTATTGCTGTGATGAACTTAATAAAATCAAATGAACAAGTAGAAGGTGCAGACCTGAGGAAATCAGTGGTAAAAGTAGCAATAATTTTCTAGATGCTCAGTAATGGTCATCAAAAAGATAATAAAAACGGTAGAACCAAAAAAGGTTAGTAGTGACAACTGAAAAGTTGACTCTTGAATCCAGGATAAGTTGGCACATTCGCAGTGACTCTTTTATTTCCAATATGTGTCCTCCAATTCAGAACTTTAAAACCCCACTGGTTTAGGATTGTACTGACTGTTGCAGGCTATTGAATTGCAATGGCATAATGAGGTAGCTGACTGCGTGCTCTTCTGATCTCTGGCACATTTGAAGTGAAACAAAGGTGTTTTAGTCTAACACATTGTACTTGCTATTATATTAGCCTGAAAGGGTGCACAAGAGCAGTTAGGGAAGCTCAGCTGATGAGCACCAACTTATTAAACCACAGTAACTTACTATGTGGGATTATCTGTATCCTCAATTTTCTGTCTAATTCTTTCTGTGATGCTGCTATTGAGCGTGTGTGTTTTAGGAGCAGTTGCTCTCTGTGCTTTCCTGGTGGGTAGTAACATTAATGAATACCTCATGAAGAAAGGTCTGGGCTAGAAATTGTAGTACCTGAAAACTTTTTTGGTAGTCAAGTGGTTAACAGCATTAGCATTTGCACATTTGACTGGTTTGATATTATCAGGTGAAATTCGTAAGTTCTTTAGAGTTTCATTCGCATCTTCTGTGTTAATTCACATCTGCATTAATAATGAGTATTTGCACAACTAAACCCACGTGAAAATGGCCCAAGTGGAAGCTACTGCTCAAGTCCAGTGGTAGATCTTATACGATTTTGGACTGGGGAAGCTCACGATGTGGGTAGGTGTTAAGGGACAGACAACAGCTTCAGTTCACCGGGAATCTAGTGGAGTATGTGGGGAGACTTTGAAAGCACAGGTGGACGTGCTGTTCTACTATATCATTTTCTTTAAAACATTGCTACTGATGTTCTGGTTTTAATTAAGCAAAAGGAAAAAGTTGGCTGCTAAACAGAGCATATTTGAGCACATGGTGAGGCACAAATTGAGCCACACAAATAAACTACCAACCAGCTTGGGTTATTTTTAAGATGGCATTGATGAATTCTTCTGAGTTGTGTCCCCTAAATTCTGGTGTTAATTTACTCAAAAGCTGACATTGCTACAGTTTCCCCAACACGGTAGCTAAATGCCTACCTGAAATCTTGCTTTAATCGTCTAATTTTTAGTGATTCAGCGTATTTAACTTTAATGAGCAGAAATAGTAACATAACAGACTGTTGCAGGTGTTTCCAGGGGATTGGGGTTTTTTAAATGGTACTTTTTTTAACACAAAGGAAACTGAACGTTTCCTTTGAATGGAGTGTCATTCCATCAAAACCATGTCAGGAATCACTTCGTAAGAATCAAGAGATAAAAACAGAAGCAAGGACAGCTAAAGTTAGGGCCGGAATGGCCCCAATAGCCTCTAATGTCGCAACACAACGGGGCACGTCCTTAACTCCCTTCTAAAAAAGCTGCCTATTGTGCATGCTAATGAGGTGATTTACTGTCCCCTCCACGTATCACCTAGACGTCCCCATTCACACGCCTTCCCGGAGGGACGGACGGACACACAGACACACACACACGGAGCGGTGCGTAGGGCGGGCGGGCCGTCCCCTCCCCACCCCCGCAGACCGAAGCCGGCGGCGGGGCGCCGGGACAGGGCAGGGGGTCCGCCAGCGCCCCGGTGCGGCCCGGCGGCCGGCCCGACCCCGCCGAGCATGCCCAGAGCCCGCACCGGCGGGGTAGGGGAAGGGAGAGGGGCGCCCTCCGCCGCCCCCCTGCTCTTAAAGGCAAAGGCAGGAGCCCCTCCCGGGGCTTGCTAGAAGGGCTTCCACCAAACCTCGGGCCAGGGACCCGCAGAGCCAAAGGAGGGCTCGGGAAGAGCCGGTGCTGCTGTAGGCACGCTGTCTCTTCTCACCCGATGGCAATTGCCTTCTGTTCAAGTGCATCAAAAAGGCGTGGTGGGTTTCAGAAGGTAGCTGTGTCTTGGGCTCATTGAATGATGAGCTTGTCCTTGCTTGGTAAGATGTAAAAATCACTTAAATTTGTGTGGGATTTTTATTCCTGCACCCATAAATAAGTCACTATCTTATCTTCAGTATTCTTAGCCTTATCACTAGGAAACAAGTATTGGCCTGTAACCTAATCTTTTTGCATTTGTGACTTTGTCGTCCTCTGTATATTGACACAGCCTTTTCCTTCAGCAGACTTTCTCTCTTTTTGTGAGCAGGATTTCAAATACAGGAGTTAGGATGTCTCCCTGTATTAAAGGACAGGAGAGCAAGGCCTGAAGAGTTGCCTGGCTCTTGGACATGGGCCAAGAAAGAAGCGCCTTCACTCCAAGCCTCTGATAGCATAGCTGCTTCAGTCTGGGTTCTGAGGAGATGTAGGCCCTTAGGGAGGAGTGTCACTGACATAATGGGAGACTTAACAGGGCCTGGAGGTGAGCAATTTGTCAGAGAAGGTCAGTTTGAAAAGTATAGGCAGCCCATTTTGAAAGACCCTGAGCAGAGAAGTCTTCATACTACAGGAAGCTGTGGAAGGCACAGCAGTTTGGAGATGGGAAAGAATTTGGTAGGGATGGTTGATTTTTAGCAACAAATTAAGCTAGAAGCTTTGAATTAGATAGGATGGTTGATCAGAGGAAGAATATAAAGCTTAGATGTTCATGTAGGTTAGAAGAATGTTACGGGGCAGGATGGGATGAAGGGGAGGGATATGCCTCAGCCATAAGGATAAAATGGGAAAAACAGCGAGGGGTAAAGAACTGGATAAGGTGACTTGGGAAAGAGAGAGAGCCTCTAAGCTTAAAAGATTTATAAGTTAGATATTCTCTCTTATTACATGATGGGGTGACAATTTCAGTCAGCTGAAATATTTGAGCTGTCAGGCAAGAAAGTGTTAAAACCTTCCTTGCAACCTAAAATGTCTTCATCTTTTTAGTAGCTTCTGAGGTGTTTCGGGATGTTTTGTGTGTGACGTTTTAATCTTGTTTTTCTTTTTTTTTTTGATTTGTATTTTGGAACCTGGAGTATCTTAGCTGCAGGTAACTTGTTGGACTTTATTCTTTTTAATAATGTATAGGCATCGAAAGCATAAAGCAGGACCATTGGTAAAAGACCTTGTGTTCTGAAGGTCTGCAACAATGTCAGCAATGGAGAATGACAGACTTGATATTTGTGTATTTGATGAGCTCTCAACATTTTAAATAAGCTGATTAAAAGCTATGGAAGGGAGGGAAGTAGGTGGGGGTCAGGCTTGACCCAGCTTCCTTGATTAGCATACCCAGTTGGGCAGCAGAAGTAATTATGTCTGACGTGATATCACAGCTGTGGGGACTGGAGGGTTGTATGAATCATATAAACCTGATAAGCCCTGAACAGGAGAGTTCCTGTCATATTTCCTGCATTACTCTTCTCCACTGAGCAGACTTTCTTTTTTTACCCTAGAAGATCAGAAAAGCATTCCACACTGTTTCTTCCTATCTCGGCTCTGCTGCGATACCTTCTCCAATGCTTTTTTCTCTTGGAAAGCTGGACTTGAGTACCTTCTTGGCCCTCTTCCCAATTGTTTTGCTACTCAGCTGATGATTTAAAAGCCACTGATTTTGCTTTTTTTCCCCCATGTAAATGAAAGCATCCCAGTATCTCCCTTCTGAGTTGACTTGCTACAGTTCTTTTAGGTTTCATGAGGCAGCCAGAATATTTTGTTTCTATTGGCCACTGTTTTTGGCACTTTGGGGTAGAGGCTACCTAACAATGGTTATTAAGACTGAGTTGCCTTTCAATACATTAGAATGAATAAAACCTCCCAAATATAATATTTTCAAGAAAACTTAACAAAACCATCTTAAATCTGATAGACTTTGCACAAGTCAACTGCCCTGCTGCACCTCTTCTCTAATAGTCATTCACTTTGATTTTTGACTTTTATCCTCTGCTTGATGATCTTCACAGGACTAAGTGGGAGATCCATACCTTCTCTGGCCAGGCAGGGAATACTTACTGTTAAGGCTCCTGCAAGCTTCCATCGATTTGGCTTGTGCAAAATCCTACCCATGTAGGAAATATGGGAAAAATACTCCTCCCTTTACCTTAAGAACACTTCTTCTGCTTCTCTCTTCCCTGCTTTCTTCTTAATACAAAATGGTGTGTGGGGGAGTGGGACATATACAAAAGAATAAACAGATTCACTCAAATGCTTTATAGTATATTCTTCCATTTTCAGAGCCCCAATTCTTCATTCATACAGTTGCTTTTCAAGGAGGGAAGCATACAGAGGGGCAAACCCTCTGCCCCACAGCTCCTTGATTTTCATTTGTTTGTTGCTCCAGTTGGGGGAGAAATAGGTGTGCGAAAGCGTGTTGCATGGGACCAATACTCCCTCTGCAGGCAAGAGGAGCATGCTACTCTTTGCCAAGAGCCACCATGACCTCTCTGTGCCGTGTTGAGTGCCTTAGGTCTTGAATAACGTGGGTGGAATCAATGGGTGTTTCTTGGTGTACAGCAGTATCTGTTCCAAAATCTAAATGAGAATAAGAGTAATGAGAAGTTGAGTTATATGGGTGCCTCATGAATTTTACTTCCATGAAATAGGAAACCTTAGGTCAAGCAGCCAACATATATGAGGGGATATACGAGTAAGCTGTATGCTTACTGGTAAGAGAAGAGGATTGCACAAAGGAAGCATGGGTGCAGGTTAGTAAGAAAAGCATTTAAATCCGGTGGCAACATCAGGTGTGTGTTGGTGATAATGGTTTGCTGGAAACAGCAGCCTTAAAATTCTACATCTAGCTTTGTTATTGAACCATGTGCTGCTGTTAGAAGCGGAGTGCAGGTCCTCAGCTGAAAAGTGGAGGTAATGATGCTTTGCAAATGTCTAAGAAAAGCCTAAAAAAAAAGACAGCAAACTTCCAGTGCGTGCATTTAAAAATACAACCACTCTCTACCCGCTCTGTAGTTATCTTATTGCTTCATTTGGTTTGTAAAATCTTCAGGGTAGGAGCCATATTGAGGGAAGAAGAGTGAGGGAGTAAACCACCAACCATCATTTTGGAAGGATTAGTGAGTGTTTTCTGTTAGGAAGTAGCTCATTAACCAGTAGGAATTTTAAAAATAAGTATTTGGACATTAAAGAACTTTGGATATCGTAAGGGTGTTTTCAGTGAAGAGTCCTAGTAGCTAAAGATGCAGAGTGGAATATTTGTATTCTGTAAATTACTCCCATAAAACTAGACATGAATATCATGTTTAGGAAACAATAAATGATCATGTTACAATACTTTCACAGGACCGTTAGGTTGGGAGGGTCCTCTTGAGATCATCTAGTCCAACTTCACTGTTCAAACGGGATCAGCTAAAGCAGATTGTTCAGGCAACCTCTCTGGGCAACCTGTACCAGTGTTTGACTTTCTTAATAGTAAAAACAAATGTTTATTTGTGTTCAGATTGAATTTTCTGGGGTCTTTTTGTTTGGTTTTTTTGTTGGTTTTTAATTTGTGCCCATTGCCTCTTATTCTGTCAGTGAACACTGAGAGAAGTGTCTGAGTCCTTCCTTCATTCCCACCCGTCAGACATTTGTACAAACAGATAAGATCCCCCAAGCCTTCTCTCCTCTAGGCTAGACAATCTCATCTCTTTCAGCCTCTCATATGACAGATGCTCCAGTCCCTTAATCATCTTTGTGGCCCTGTGCTGCACTTGAGTAAGTCCAGATATTTCTTGTACCAGGGAACCCAGAATGAGATGCAGTACTCCAGATGCAGCCTCACCAGTGCTGAGTACAGTTGCAAGATCACTTCCCTAGACCTGCTGGCAACAATCTTCCTAATGTTGGCTGCCTTGGCTGTGAGATTGCATTGCTGGCTCGTGGTCAGCTTGTTGTCTACCAGGACCCCAAGGTCCTTCTTGGCAAAGCTGCTTTCCAGCTGGTAGGCCCCCAGGACCTGCTGATGCCTGGGGTTATTCCTCCCTAGATGCAGGACTTCGCATTTTGCACTTCATGAGATTGCTCTCTGCCTACTTCTCCAGCCTGTCAAGGTAATACTTCTGAAAGGTGTCACAACCATCTGGTGTATCAGCCACTCCTTCCAGTTTCATATCACCTGCAAACTTGTTGAAGGTGCACTCAGCTTTCTTGTTGAGGGTGTGTTCCTCAGCTTTTTTTTGTGTGGAAATGCAAGCTGCTTCCCTCCAGGCATTACCTCTTCTCCTTTCTTCCTACTCATAAAGTTTTCTGCTACTCTGTGTGATTTTTTTTTTTTTCACTATTATTAGTCTGCTTCTTACGAACAAATAATTTGCATCTTACTGTAAACTACAAACTTGAAAACACTGGGTGGCCTTAGTGTTGCTGAAAAGTAGGGACTAGAAACAGTATTTTCATCAAACCGTGTCAGCAGGGGTTGAGGAGATGAGACTTTATTCCTAGTATCTCAAAAGACAAATAAGCTTTTCCTCTGTGCTGTTTGGTACAGTGGGGAAGTGCCAATGCAAGAAGATGTTCCCTACAGGAGGGGACTGGCCACATGACTTCGTGCTCAGCAGGCAGTGGTGACAGCAGGCTGACTTGCAGCCCAAACCCTTCCGCCTGCCAGTAGGTGAGGGCTGATTCCTGAGGACATGCAGCATGGTGAAGCATAGCTGAATGCCGTGTGAAATTCATCACACCAGGCAGGTGAAGTCTGCTAGAAGCTTCATCTCCCCTACTTTAATGTGTTTCTTTTCCCTAGGAATGCAAGATCTCAGCACCACCATGGCTTTCTTGTCTCCCAATTGCCCTTCTAGTCTACCTCACCTTTCTTTAAGCTGTTAGGGTATTGCAAAGAGGGCATAATTGGCATCAGTACCACTAACGTCGGCTTCTGTGCCTGCTTTGCTCCTGCTGTGTTTCTGGTAAGGTGCTATGTTGGAGAGAGAGATGAGTTTGGTAAATGCACAGTCCTAGATAGTAGATGAGCTCCTTGGGATCTTGCCAGTTCTTGGGGTCCAGAGCAGTTGCAGTATTACACTAGTGTTTTAACAGAAAACCAGCTAGTGAATTGAGAAACCAGAATTGATTTCCCTGAGGAATTTACCACCTTGCAGGTGCTGCCGAAACTCTGCCTCTCGATGTATATGTAACAAGGTGTTTAAGAACTTAGACACACTTTCATTTAGCAAACAGCTGTGGCTTAAAATGCTGTTGCCTTGCTGCTTAACTAAGCTGCAAGACTTCACACTGAAGCAGATGAGGAGGCCAAATGCATTCTGTTTTGCCAGTTTGGGGGTGGAAGCAGTTAGCTTCTCCAGGAGGATGGTAATGTCTTAAACCATGGCAGGTGTTTGCTAATGAGCATGTACCTAAATTTTCAATTAATCAGTGACTAACAGAATGTTAAGCGGAAGCAAAATGACAGAGGGAGTGCTCTGGATCTCACTCTGATTTAACTTAAATGATTCTTAGGATGGGGTAAAGCTATTAATTTGAATGCATTTAAATGGAGAATGGTGCAGAAAGATCAGGATTGGAGCAGATATTTATCATTTTTTATTTCCACATTTGTAACTGTAATAGCCCTGAGCTAAGGGTTCCAGTCCCCAGTTGACTAAACAAATTCTGCTCATCGGTTCAGAAGTTGCTTAGTATTTTATGTTGTAAAATATTAATTTGTTTTTTCTATATTTAATCTGTACTGGGTAAGTTGTTGCTGGTTCAGATTTGGTGGAGAAATTCTGCATTTCAAGTATCTGTAGACTTAAGTCTAGTAGTCATAGGCTCAAGTGAGGTTTTGTGCAAAGTGTACTTAGAGAAAAGGGCTGTGAAGAAGTGGTGTAGGGAATTATGGAACTGAAAGAAAACTACAATTATGGTAAGATAAGAATCACAAGGCCTCCTGGATAAATCTAAAGAGACATCCCATAGCATCTGAGTAGCAACATAAAGATGTGGATACTAATATAATCTCTCTCCAGACCTACAGATAATGTATTTTTGCCCTGGAAAATCTGGCTTTAAATATCAGCATGGGTTTAAGGCTAACAGCTTTAAGATTTTATTTTTTTGTAACTGCGATTAGAAGCTATATCACCTTTCCTAGCTAGTATGCTATACTAACAGCTGAAAAGATAAACACCACGGTTCTTCTGAAGTATAACATCTTAAATTTGCATTGCAACTACTAGCATCTTGTGTTGAAGTTATTATAAAACCATTATGGCCAGTTTGTTTGCCAGGATTTGGACAAGATTCTGAGAGAACCAATTGTGGGCTAGCTAGGAGATGCAGGATATATTGCATTCCTCCTTCCTGATACCTCTCCATTCTGGGGCTGTAAGATTGTAGTGGCATTCACAAAAATCTTAGTCTTGAACATTCCCAATTCAACAAGTATGGCATAGGCAGCTAAAGAGTTGGGAGAAGGCTGCCAGTGGCTTCAGGGGTTGCAAAAAGAGTTTTTGTCTAGATTGCTGTGATAGTTCACTGACAGGCCCTTTCATTTTAAGAAGGAAGAGGTTACAAACTTTGGGAAAAGAGAAGTTGGTTGCCTTTTATGAAGGCTAAAGCCTGTCTGTTGTTTAGGATCCACTGGTTATTCAATGCCATCTCCCACTCTGTAATACTTATCTGTCCCAAGGTAATAATCATCAGATAGTAATGACTTCTGATCATTGTTTATTGGCCTTTGTAAAACTGGTTGGTGGCCTCACCAGTCGCTAACTTTTCATTATTTATCATTATTACAAATCCATTACTTAATGTTATTTGCCTACAGAGCATTTGCAAACATGGATGATGGTATCCATGAGTTGTTATCCTATGGATTTGTTCATCCCCTTGCGTTTGCCCCTTAAATGCTTTAGAGCAAAGAGGAGTTTGTAATCAAATCTTGTTTGCAGGATTGATTCATAGTTACTGCTGAGTGTAGAAATATTGATATCAATTAAAATGCAAAAGAGGAGGAGTTTAGGCCATTGAGGATATCCCTCCAAGAGGTGTGGAAGAGAGAGGGTAATTTCAATGAAAAGCAGTGTGCCTTATATTAGATATTGAAAGTACAGAGGCTATAGGCAAATATCTTCTATGTTGGATAGGAAATCAATCTAAAGATAGGAGTCCCATTAAAGAGAGCCCGTGGGGCCTGAATAACTCTTCTCTGTGTGCTCAGGGATGCACAGCTGAGCTGACCATCATTTTGGCAGGCTATTCTTAAAGCAGAGCTGGCCAAACACCACAGTTTGGTTTGGGATCCAAGCACTGGTTAAAATGGTCCTGGTTTTCTGCTCAATACAGTTTCTCTAGAAAAAAATATCTGAGCCTGGAAACAGAATTCTTTAAAGTTTCAAAGAATAAAGCAAGGGTGTCAGCTAATTTTTAAATTTCTGTTTAGCAGCCTTTTCAAGTATTTGTTACGTTACATAAAGACAGTTTGGATGCTAGACACCCTGCAAAGGTTTTAAGAATGTTACATCATTTATTACTGTGTAGAATCTTATTTACTCAATTTGTTTCGTTTTTCTCGTGTGTAAGTGAAGAAAATATTTACTTTGTTCAAAAGTGGTTTCTGAAGCTGAACTTAATTCATATGTGTAACTAGGTTTGGTGTTTGGAAGGTGCCATACAATCATTACTTATTAATAGCAGGACCTGCAGAAGCAATGCATTATTTATATAATGTTATCTGTGGAAGACTTGCAACTATTTTCTTGTGTTTGGACTAGAAATGTTCAAAAGTATGGTCAGCTGACTTAATTCTTTTTCTTAGTATACCACCAAACGTATAGTGGAGGATTATTTTTTAAATGGCATTATACCCTTAGTCATCTTCCGTAAACCAATGTGTAGAAGAAGGTAAAGTTAGGACTGATGTGTCTTTGACTCCAATGTGATGGCTGGATACGATCTATTGACTAGGACAGTATGTGGAGCAATGCAATTAGCCAGGACAGATATGAAGAGCCAAGTTGCTCCTATATAGAGTATTTTCAAGTGTGGGATTAGAACTCTTCAAAGCTAGAGTATATAAAGTTTCTCCCTGATAATTCATTCAACCATTGGGATTTCTTTCGGTGCAGAACAGGCTTAAGGCTTGGCCCACTAAACTCTTAGGCAAGCTGTTGGGATGTCTATCGAAGCTAAGGTCACCCTCAGAGAGATTTAATGCTGCTCTGTTGCTTGCCAGTCTCTATGGCCCTTTCAAAGAGCTGTGTTCCTGTAGCATCTTTGCTGCATCCACCTCAGCTCCCCTAAAGGGGGTTTCAAATGATGGAGGGGGAAAAAAACCCACACAGCATATTGTAAATTAATGCTGACAATGTCAACATTAATTTATGCCGAAAATGTATGAGGAATAGAGAGTGGAAAGAGTGATGATGCAGAATGCAGTATTTCCTGCGTTCCGTTCTCCTAGAGCACCTGAGGAAGGGCTGCCACAGCAGTGGTGGATCATAGCACGGAGCCAGTCCTCTGTCCCTCTCTGAAATGGCTACTTTGCGGCCTCCTGCCCAGAGAGGAGCATTCGGACAGACAGAAAGCTGCTGGTCACAAAGCTGGCTTAGGTAAACACAATTGCCATTACAGTATATGTAAAAAATACTGAAGAAGGGTTTAGCACTGCAACTCTTACTAGTGAACAAAATCCTGTTGCTAGTCCTAGGCATGCCAAAATTGTGGTTTGTGAGCAATAGTAAAGAATGCTTCTGATATTTTTGGTTATCATCACTAATGCTGTACAAATCTCTAAAACTGGCATGATCTGGAGAACTGAAGGAGAAGTCAGGACATAAATATTCTGAGGGAATTCCGACTCTAGTACTCTTGATTATGGGTAAATGTAAGGTAGCTGTTTGGATTAATCTCCAGCCCTGTTTCTGCCAGTTACACACTTTGGTTTTTAACTTCTGGATTAAAAATAAGTAAATCTCTCAGTGAAAATGAAGTATTTTAGCTGTATTGTGAGATGACCAACCAGCTGAAGGCACAAGGAATGTATTTTGTCTCAGTAGAAGTGTACTCTGTACATGTGGTTTTAAAACTCAGAATTGCGCGTGCATGCTAGTGAACCTGAGATTCTCATGTATATAATCTTTTAAATCTTATTTAGGGTGTTTTTTTTCCTGGAGAAAAAATAGCTGTGACTGTAAAATGGGCATCATATTATTTGAAACCATTCTAACTTGAGGTGATTAAGAGTATAAGTTGACTGTTTAAAAGATTTAGGTTGCAAATCTGCCATTTTGTGTTTTCCTAGACAGTTGTTTATTTAAAAAAAAAAAAAGTTTTTTGAAGGTAGGATAAATAATTATGTGATAAAATGATGAGTCAGGTTGTCAAAAGCAAAAAAGCTCTAAAAGGTATACATGCTAGAATAATGCATTTTTTAAATTTTTGCAACACCTGACTCATGATTTCGATTATGCATTCTGCTAAGTTCAAAGTTTCCTTACACAAAGAGAGAGCTATATGAAACAACCGTGCTTCAAACCATTTTACTTCAATTGTAGTAACAGGTTTTAGAGTTTAAATCATTAACAACCTCTGTCTGAACTTTTATCCAAATGACTGCAAGTCACAAAGAGAGCACTTCTCTTTCAGGGAGTACCTTTTGTGCTTTAGTGAGACCCAATCCCTCTTCTATTTTTATTTTTTTTTTTCCCCACCTTCATGTCTGTCTTTGAAGAAAGATGTGTGATTTGTAAAGTAATGAAAGTATGTATCAGTTAATGAAAACTGCTATCCTGGTTTCATAATGCACGCTGGAATTGCTGCAGGGTAAAGCTTCATATACCTGCATTACAGCAGGGGAAAAAAAAGTAAATTTCAGAAGTCCAGATTGCTGTGTGCACTGTAGGAGTATCATGTAGCAGTTAAATCAGCCGTTAGGGGTGACCTAATCTTGATTTCCTCCCCCCCCACCCCGGACACACACACACACACACACACACACACACACACACACTTCTCGAGGAGTTGGGATTTTTCACGCTGCTTGCATTCTTTCCACTTTTTAAGACCTACACTAGAAATTGCAGGGGTACTGGAACAGCATATCCACATGCTAACTTTTTCACTTTCCTTTCTTGCTTATTTTGTACGCTTAATTTGGCACGGAGGGAGTTGTATCTGGCCCCTCTCTCCCCCCTCTACTGAAGTTCAGTTCCAGTAAGCCCCCCCGGCCCCCGTGCTTTGTGGGGGACCGGCCGAACACACCTATGGGGTTCCCTTTGCACTAGCACGGCTTTTCTCTCCTAACGTAGGAAGGCAAAACGTCTTCATTTAAAAAAAGAGTGGTTGTTATTATTTTCTTCCCCGGTAGAAATAAGGGACTCACAGTGCGAATGGGATGCCCACAAATCCACACGCACACCCCCCCCCCATATATTTTATTTTATTTTTAATGGGGTTTTTTTTGTTTATTTATTTATTTTTAAGAGAGCGAATTAAGAGCGGGCGCAGGGACCGGGGGCAGCGCATCCTCCGCCTGAGCCCCGCTACCGCGCAGCGCCGCGGGGGGAGCGGGGGCACCTTCCCTTCTGCTCTGCCCGTCCGTGTCTCTCTGTGTGCGTGTGTGTGTGTGTGTGCACGCGTGTGCCCGCCCGCCGGGCTCTGCGTGTGTGTGTGTGTGTGTGTGTGTGTGTGTGTGTGTCCGTTTTCCTCCCCTTCCTCGTTAATTATTTGGGTGATTCGGGAAGGAGGTGGGACGCGGGGTTAGGGGACGGGAATGCTCCCCCTCAGAGTCAGACCCGTGCCAAGGGGCTGGCTTGGAGAGATGCATCCCGTCACCCACCGGAGAAATTCCAGAGGGGAGTCCTGGCTCC